>CM035147.1:96514134-96821490 GCA_020205605.1 Panax ginseng
CTTCTGCAATCAGCCAAAATTTACATTTTAAAAAATTAAGACATCAGAGCCCTTATGTAGTTACAGGAAAGAATTCATGCCGTTTCAACGGGAATGTTATGTTCTTGGGGTGACATGTGGTCCTGTGCATAATTGAGATTGGTTTGAGGAAAACGAAAGAAAACCTCATTTGAGAATCTAGAAATGGCATGCTCTCTATATAATAAAATGAGAAACAAAACACCAGAATCAACTCTCGGTTCTCTTCTCTATCCACTTCTATTTGATGTTATGTGAAGAAATGGTTTTGAACTCGGGTACTTAGTTGTGCCCTCCTTTTCTATGTTGGCATAGATTTATGCCTTTGATATATCTATCAACTCTGGATGGTGAAGTCACGATTGTCTTTTTCTTGCATTATCCATGTAGTTGGGCACAACCAACCATAATGTTGGTGCCACGAAGTAGAAGGCGGAGGTCCCCTCTGTAGAGAATCAAGTCAACCAGGGCCCATTGATCAAGTTTAAGGCATAGATTATGGGAAATAGATTGCGACACTAGCCCTTCTTCTAACAGCTAATCTGCACTTCTTATAATATTTGTACGGTGGTGGAAAACAATGTTGTTTTGCTTGGGTGATGCGTACGTATTTTAAGCAATGGTTGTTTTGATGTGGTTTCCAGCCCAGATGGATGTTGATGTATTAGCAGATAGTTGTTTACTTGGTAGGGCTGGGCTGGGCTGAATATATATTCTACTACTACTACTACTACTACGTGGTACCTCCACCCACATGTCAAAACCTTTGTCCACAATACAATATCATATACTTCTTTCTATTTATTGCGGATTTGGTGCCAGTAATCTCTGCTGCTGACTCCTTTAGTCAAATTAGTTTATATATGCAGCCCGGTTATAGTTGTTATCTTATATGGTTTTCTTTTGTTCTTCTGGGCCTAGCTGGGAGAGAGATTTTTTTAGGTATTTTTGTCCCACGACCTTCGGGTAATTCCCAAGGCAATATATTTTGGAGATTAAATTTAAATTAACCATATTTTTTTCCCATTATTGTTCCATCTTGCCTCCATGTTAACTATGAATAAGAATATATTTTAATGCATGTTTTTGCTGTATAAGCACGTGGTTAAGCTACTAATATTAAAGTTTGGATGTTAAATCGTAGAAGTCGATGAAGTTAATTTTGGTCAATTGATCAATACAGTATAGACACGCGAGTCGGGAGGTGATATATACGCACTGTATTGGTCAATTGATCAACTTATTATAAAGTTAACTTTATAGTAATCGCCAATCGGATCACATTTTTGTGCTGGAGTAATTTTCCTATTCAATTTCTTCTTCTTCTTCTTCTTCCGGGTTTTCCTGGCCTTGGGGTTTCAGATGTTATATTAGCAAAAAAAATGTGTGCTATATAACTGATGCAATTAATGAAAGTATCGGTCACAATCTTGGTTGCAGCATTGGTGTGGTGTCGAATGAATTATTTTTTGGCTCGTCTCTGCATGTGATACAAATCATTCTGCCGGAAGCGTGCGTTGCGTAGTTAATATCCTCTTCTTTGACAATAAATAATGGTTCACAGCTTGCAAGATCATTTCTTATATCCTCCTCTAACTTGGAAGTTGGAACCACAATACAAAGTTGATTGTTTTTTTTGTAATAGTAATATACTTACTAACTTCATGGTTTTTTCACCCTTTCGGATTATAAGATTAATATCATATTAATATTAATTTTTTAAAAAGAAAAATTATATATATTGTGAATGTTTATGTTTACTTTTTGATTGTCAATTACCTATATATAAGTATTACTGATAATTTTTATTGAAGATATGTAATAAGTTGGGTCATTTTATAATTCCTACCAATTTTATGTATTGATGAGTTTTATAGTTGTAAGTTGGCACATGAATTTATTTAGTTTATGTTAATATAATTAGTAATGTCGTAAACTACTTAAAAAATACTACTAATTATAAATTATTTTTTTTTATTTAAATAAAATAGTTTGAAAATATTTGAATTTAAATTTTAGAAAATTAATATTAATTTTATAATTTGGAAACCTTTCTGTGATAATATTTATTTTTTGGAAAACTTTTATAATTGTGTATAAATCTTCTTCAATACATAAAAAAGTAACATGAGAACAAATAAAATGACAAAAAAGAAATTCATACTTGTGCTGCTTATGTTGTCTAAAATGGATAAGATAAATTTTAATCCCCGTTCAAGAATGTAATGAAAGATAAATATGATATTTGTGTATTTTTGATTCATAACCAACAAAGAGTATATACTCATTCTCCATATATGTGTATCTGTGTGCGTGAGAGAGAGAGAGACAATGTTTAAATAGAAATGAATAATTGCGAAGATTAGGTTTGGGTTGGGTGGTGGAATGGTGGTTATACTTATACAATATATAAGCTCATAATTTAGTCTATTTTTGGACCAGTTTCTGGAAATAAAGAAAGAAAGTAGTTCAAATTTGGGCCTACCATTCACATTATATAATCACTATTAAAAACGTTGGTTTCTTCGTGTTTCGTTGCTTGTCACCCTCTTTCCATCCTTTCCCTTCCCACTCTTTTTGCCTTTAAACTTTAAAGCCCTTAAACCCCGGAACACTTAGTTTGGAAAGTGGTTAGTTAAATTTATTTTGTCACCCTCTTAATTTATCATCCTTGTCATCCCCTTAGTCCTTCTATTGGTCAATTTTGCCTTTAAAAAATAAAGGCCTTAAACCTGGATCCCTTAGTTTGACTTTAACAATCAATTAATTAAGACTTCAGACAAAAGATTACTTAAAAAAATGTAAATTAGATGCACTCATTTTAAAATGATACTCTCCTTTATCAAAAATTAAAAATCCACAAAAAAATAATACTGATTGTTGCATAAATTGACACAATATTCTCAAATTTGGACTTTATCCGTGTTTTTGAGTATGCCCTCATGTGCCACATGTGTGTTGATCTGCCTATGTGGCACACGTGACAGATCTGACGTAGGTATTTTTCATTTAAATTTACACGTGTATGAGCTGACGTGAGCATTTTCCAATTTTATTCTAAAATATATGTCGCTCCATGGTTTTGAACTCAAAAATATGTTGCTCCATGGTTTTGAACTAAAAAATGTTGACGTCAATTAGGTAACGTCACATTAAGTTACACTTGGGGTTCAATATTATCCAAATTTTGAATAAAAAGGGGTTCGATTTACGTTGACTAAAAAAAAAGGCTCAATACCCAAAAACACCTAAAATTTAGTGGCCACATTTATATTTTATCCTCTCAAATTTACACGCATATTTATTTTTTTATATATATAATGTCACTATTACTAAATTAACAACTTTTATTTTTAGAGGAAAAAAAGGGGCAAAATTACATATTTGCCATGCCTAATGTTCTATTCAAGATTTTTATAATAAAAGGTGATGCATCTTGGGAATTCTAAGACATCTATAGGGCGTAACTCTTGGCCCAATAATCAGTGTGACGGATCCAAAAGTTGGGCCCAAGAATCGGTGGGACGAAAATCGGTAATTAATCCAATATGAGTAATTATCAAGATACAATACATACATATAGATTGTCAACCCAGTTCATTAGTCTTTTCTCACGTTAATTCTTAATTTTTTGTATTTAACTTTCTGTTTTTGCAGTTAAAAACATTAGTAGTTCAAAACTTGGAACAATTAAGTAAGACACACCAAGTCCAAATAAAACATAGCAATTTAGTAAAGTTTTGGTTCTTTATTTTTATATTTTTCTCAGTCTAAATTAAGAAAGAGACTTTAGTTTTAAATTTTTAATCATAACTCTTAAATGAGGACATAAAATAAAATACTCTTTTGCAAATCATAATAGTACCATTTTAACCTAATACATATGTTTAATTAATTGAAGTCCAAGCTTATCACCAAAATTTGGTAAACCATAGTAGATAGTTAGTTGTACATCGCTTAACTACAGGTATACAACGATGAAATGAAAGTTTGAGCTTGATTTTCGATTGTTACACTTAAAAGATTCGATTCATTTTCGACTTAAAATATAAATGATTCAAATATGAACAAATGTTAATGTTCGATAAATTACTCGAATCTTCTCAAATTATAATTTTTTATTGATACTCGGATAATATTCGTTCGAAAAGTTTAAATTGTTCGGACTCGACTCAGTAGCTAAACGAGTCTCAATCAAACTTTATTTAATACTCGATAAATTTTACGAATCAAATCTTAAAAGCTCAATACTCGGCTAGGCTCGACTCGATTAATTTATACTTGTATGTTTAACTGGTTATAAATTAAATTATTAATCAAAAAATTCAAAGCATGCGTGTTTGGTCCGCGTCCAAAGGACAAAATTGGAGTGTAAAAATCAAAATATGGAGCCGTTGTTGGTCTTGAGTATTGACTCTTGCCACCGACCTCTTTTGAACACCCTTTCGGTCAAAACCTTTGATTTATTCATTCAATTATATTATATATATATATATATATATATATATATATATATATATATATATATATATATATATATATATATATATATATATGATCTTATTAAAAAACACTGATCTTTTACCATTTCTATATTTCAATGGTCAACATTCAACCTTCCTCTCCCCTACAACGTTTATTTTATTTTCAATATTTTTTTTATACTAAGACGTTTTGAATGTTTGAACCGCGTAACACAAGCATAATATATATATACACACACCAATCCATTCCCAACTCATTCTTAACTATAAACTCTATCAAAAACATTTCTATAAACCCTCTAAACTTCAGATTTCTGATTTTACTTGTTTGGTAGTCAATATGATTTCTTCATGGAGAAGGAAAAGAGCTGCCCGCCATGCCAACAAGAAGCAAGATTTGGATGATTTTTCCGGCATGGAGCTGTCGATTCCCAACCATTATCGCTGCCCGATTTCCCTCGATTTGATGAAAGATCCGGTGACTTTATCGACCGGAATAACGTACGATCGACATAGCATTGAGACGTGGATTGAGGCCGGTAACAAAACATGTCCCATAACCAACCAAGTATTGAAGAGTCTAGAGCCAATTCCAAACCATACCATAAGAGAGATGATACAAGATTGGTGTGTCGATAATAGCTCGTATGGCATTGAGAGGATTCCAACTCCTAGAATCCCCGTCAGCTCACATCAAATCTCCGAGATTCTCTCCAAGCTCGTGGCAGCACGACGAAGAGAGGATACCAGCGCGTGTCAAGAATTGGTAGCCAAAATCAAAGGTTTGGCTAAAGAAAGTGAAAGAAATAAGCGATGCATTTTGGCTAATGGGACGGTTGGTGTTTTAGCCTCTACGTTTGAGGCATTGTCAAATGTTCCATTTGACAAAAATGTTGTTGCTTTAGAGGAAATATTGTCAGCTTTATCGATAATGTCAATTTTGGATGCGGAATCCAAGTCTTTTCTTGGGGCAAATTCTTGTTTAAAATGCTTAGTCTGGTTTTTAAAGAGCGGAGATTTGTCGGTCAGAACAAATGCAGTTTTAGTTGTGAAAAATGTTGTCTCATCAGATGATGAGCAGAAAATGAAGGAGTTTTCGGAGATTGAAGGTTCATTGGAAGCATTAGTGAGATTGATCAAAGAGCCAATTTGCCCTTCAAGTACAAAAGCCTGTTTATTAGTCCTCTACCACATGGTTTCGGTTAATAAGGGGGGTAAGGTAATAGATAGATTTGTGGAGATGGGATTGGTGGAAAGGCTACTAGAAATGGTTGTGGACTCCGAAAAGAGCGTTTGTGAAAAGGCTCTAGGCGTTTTGAATGGAATTTGTGTGCACGGTAAAGGGAGAGAAAAGGCCTACACAAACGCATTAACAATGCCGGTTTTAGTGAAGAAGATATTGAGAGTTTCGGATTTGGCGACGGAGTTTTCGGTGTCGATTATGTGGAAGCTGGTGAGCAAGAATGATGGGAGTGGAATTGTTGTTGAGGCTCTTCAAGTTGGGGCTTTTCAGAAGCTATTGTTGCTATTACAGTTTGGTTGTAGCGAGAGGATTAAAGGCAAGGCTACGGATTTGTTGAAATTGTTGAATTTGCATAGGGATAGCTTGGAGTGTATTGATTCTATGGATTTCAAGAATCTGAAAAGGCCTGCTTAAATTATCAAATCAATTCATCATTTTTTTTTTATAAGAATAAGATTGTATATAGAAATTACCAATGAAATTCTTTTTTACGATATATGTATGGTGTGTTTAATTTTTTAACTAGTAGTGTTATTAATAAAGTCTTTATGGATAGCAGCAGGATATGTAATTCTTTTTCCCTTTTTGGACAGATCGAAGAAACCTATATTTATATTTATATGTATCCAGAATTATTATAGATATTGACATCAATAAAAGTTGGCTAAAAGTTTGAAGCGTATTCAGAATAGGCTGCTGCTCTGACTCATCTGTTTTTTTTGTTGCTAATTCTCATCTTTATTCTTTACTTCTTTGGGGCCACTAGATGCCACCTCAGGCTACTTCAAATATTATTTAATTTTAAAATCTTTACAATAATATTTTATTATTATTATTAAATTATATAAGTATAACTATTTGAATTTAACTAAAATTTTATTATTATTACATAAATAGATGAACATAGGAATATAGAAACAAATAAGTCATTTTAAAGAGGAATGTAATCATTTATGTTATATAAGTAGAAGAATTATTATTGTAGATTTTTAAATTTGTTTAATTTTTCATCAGTAATTAGTTATACATTATGAATTCAATAAGATATTTCAAAACAAAATATTTTCTTTATATAAAAAAATATTGTACACAATATTAATAAAGTATAATATAAAAAATAATACAATAATTTTATAACAATACAAAACCCATTTAAAAACCGTTCGCTAGAAGTTTCTATAAAACAAGTCGAAAAGGCCCAAAGTATTAGTTTAGAGGCCCCATTTAGAACGGCATTTTTTGTTTGTCATTCTTAGTGGGCTAACCAATTTTTTTGATAAAACCGGTAGGTGTAGTGTAGCATAATCCTTTGGGCTCTGTCCATTTACTTAATTAGTAATTATTAGAAATTAATTGATATATGAAACTGATATTTGTATTAAAATATTGTATTTTCGCACAACTCATATACTTTTTATATGAAATAAATTATTTAAAAACATTATATTTATATATGCAAATATCATTTCATTTTATATATCCACGTGCCTTTAATTAATATGTTAGTATGAATTTGTTTGATGTGGCTCAATTTTTTCTCTCCCCCCTCCCTTCCCTTTTGTTATTTTAAGTTTTGATGTGTTTTTATTTATTTATTTATTAGTGTATGAATATTTAAATATACCTGTTTAATTGTGTTAGCATCACACAATTAGTTTAATATTCACATTAGAAGATAATTATTAATAAAAATAAAAATATTTTCTACGTAAATTTAACTAAAAAACAAAACAAATCAATTGAAAAAACAGGTTTGTAGGATTAAAGCATATTGTAGCTTTCACATGGTTGATTTTTGGCTTAAATATGAATTAGTACCCTAAATTATATGTCATATTCTATTTCGGTGATCCGCATTTTAATTTTGTCAATTAGATGATTAAATTATTAAATTTTCCAATTGTAAAAAATTGAGCATGCCACGTCAGAAATTACTAACGTAGCAACTTGTGTGGGGCATTATGAAGCTGGTGAGGCAAAAAAAAGAGTTTTTTAATCATAATATTGTTTGTTTTGTATTAATTAGTTATGTTATATAATTTGTTGTTTGACCATTTTACCCCACACCAAATCAGATTTGTTTATTTTATGATTAAAAATCTTTTTTTTTGCCACACCAGTTTCTTAAGGTCCCACACAAGTTGTCACGTCAGCAATTTATGATTTGGCATGTTCAATTTTTTGCAATTAAAAAAAATTAATAATTTAATCATCTAATTGACAAAAATTAAAATGTGGATTATCGAAGTGAAATATGACCTATAAATTAGGATACTAATTCATATCCAAGCCTTGATTTTTTCAAAATTATACTCCAATAGACCCAATTTATCAAGTTTAGATATTCAGTGATTTTGTCTCATATAATTAACTTTTTTTCTTCTTATTTTATCCTCCAAAATTGATAACTATTTCAATTATTTTTTATATAAAAGATTTATTTAGAACAAAATAATTAATAAACGTAGGTGGGGTTTGTTTTAAATTAAGTTGAAATTTATATAAATTTTAAGTGGTGTTTATTTATCTCTTAACAACTCTACGTCTGATTTGATAAAAGAATAAAGTTGTTTGATAAATTATGTCTGCCTTTTATCGTTTCTTAATCGGTAAGAAAAATATATAGATATAAATATAATTCATTTGTCTCTTTTAATAAAAAACTTTAAATTTATGGAACTTTTATAAATATTTCACTTTCTCAATTTTAAAATTTAAAATTATTATTGAGTTATGAAAATTAGTAAAGATGATATTTTAAATTTAAAATTAATATTTTAAATTTAAAATTTATTCAAATAGTTTTTAACTTTTAATTATAAATAATTTTTTTAATTAAGATACTATTTCACTCGAATAATTTAATTTATTAAAATATATTGGCTATTCAAATCTTAATGTTCAATTAACCAAACACCACCGAATATAGTTTGCAAATTGCAACCCCCCATAACCATATCAACTTGAAGAATAGGGTCATTCCATATATCCGCCCGGACCGACCTGACCAGCCAACACGAAAGCCATTAAAAACCAGAGTGAGACAGGCAGAGACAGTTTGTGGAAATCGCGACAATCACAAATTCCCAAACCCCTAAATTCGATCAGCCGAAACCCTAAAAACACAATATTATCCTTCTCCTAGCTCATGAAACCTTCACGGAAATTTATGATTTTGCTAATCACTCACCATTATCTGTAAAGCTACTCAATCAAGAAAAGGAAACCTTAGGGTTCATTTTCACTTTTTCCATTCACAAATATGTCCCTGCCTACCGTAGAGTGTATTTACATAACTGATGACTGTATTAGAGAATGGAAAAATGGAAGCCCTAGTTTCAAGGGTCCGGAATCGGTCCCAATGCTTCGTTTCCTCTACGAGATTTGCTGGACAATGGTATTCTATTCTTGTTAATGTTTATGATGATGGGTTTCCTCAATGTCCTGAAGTTATATTAATTTTGTGTGTTTCTGGTTTTAGGTTCGCGGTGAACTGCCCTTTCAGAAGTGTAAATTGGCGTTGGATTCAGTTGAGTTTTCAGATAGAGATTCGGATGAAGACACGGGCTCGAATTTTGCTGATATTATTACCCAAATGGCTCAAGTTGTGAGTTTTACTTCTATATGATGCATACACAATTAATTCCTGGTTAATTTATGTATGGATTTTCTTCTCTAACAAATACATCATTTTCATGCTTTTTTTTTTATTTTTTTTTATTGAGCTAAGTTTAGCTATTGATGCCTAAATTCATTTTTATATTGTTGGGTCTTGGGTTTATGTTATGGTAGTGTTTGGTAGGATCATGGTGTGTTATTTGTTTGCTGTACAGCCTGCACCATGATACTATATTAGTGATGGTGTTAAATATAATTACAGTCCAACTGTCCAAGTAGTGAAATTATGCAAGGATGTTAGAGGTTAAAAATGGAAACTTCTGTTACACGAGGATGCCATCGTGTAAACATACTTGCCCAATCTTCGTATAATTTAGGGGGGTGTATTCAATTAAGATTTTTAAAGACTTTTTTTAAGTGACATACTTTTGTAGAATTTGTGGGATTTTAATTACTTTCAAAGACTTTAAAGACTCTTTTAAAATGACTTTTATAGACTATGAAATAAGTAACAGACTTTTATAAACTTTTTATCAAGACTGTAATAGACTTTTGTATACTTCTAATATATCTTGCAACTTATATTAATTGTTAATTAGCCCATGTGTACAACATCTCTCTCTTTTTTCATGAACTAGAGTAAATCTCATTATATTATTGTGGCATGAGATTTTATATATGTTGAAAGCGTTCATATTATTCTACTCATTTCATAATACATTTGGATACTCGGATACCAATAAAACTTTAGAAACTACAGACGCAATACAAAAATTAAGCTCAATTTTCATTGAGCTATATATAATTTATGCATATGCGTACGCTTTTTAGTAGGAATACCAAACTCTGTTTTTCACAAAATAATATGACAATGAAAATCTATATGATCAAAAGTTGCAAAACTTCATACATACGTAAACCACTAACAAGTAACATTAGCATACTAGTGCTCCATTCATTAGCATTCTCTCGTTACCGGCCATTGTTATTATTATGATCGACGTTTCTCCACATGTAAGAAGCTATACTAGTCCTCCATTCATTAGCATTCTCTCGTTGTTGCTCTTGAGTTTCAAAAACTTGTTCCAAATTATCTCCTTGATTGAGTGGTAACGATGAAGATAGTGAAGACTCGTTATCTAGTTCAATAGGAAATTCATCTGAACGACACTCCTTACGAAGAAAATTGTGGAGTCCTACACAAGCTAGTACAAGCTCTGTATGAGTTTTATAAGGAAATGGAGGTGCAGACTTGAAAATTGTGAATCTAGATTTAAATATACCAAATATTCTCTCAATTGCGTTCCTTAAGGAAGCATGACGAAGATTGAACAACTCGATTGCATTTTCGGGTCACGACCACCGCCAAAGAAAAATCTTGAAGATGATATCGAACACCTCGAAAAGGAGCTAAAAATTGGCGCCGATTTGGAAATCCACAATCCACCAAGAAAAATTTGCCTAATTATATGCCATTTAAAAAATTACTATGAAATGTAGGATCTAAGATCAAACAAATAAAATGAAAAACAAGATAAGTACATACTTTGTGGCACTTTAAGTCCGTTCCTTCTTGTTAAAGAGTCACTTAGCACTTTTGAATCATGAGCTGAACCCTCCCACCCACTAAGCACATATATGAATTCCAAATCAAAATTACAAGCTGCTAATACATTCTGCGATATTTTTCCATGACGATTACGATAACTGCTTACATCACGTCCTTTTACCATTGCTGGAATGTGCGTACCATCAATAGCTCCAATGCAATCCTTAAATGAATTCCAAATCTTATTTGTTTTATTTGTTTTCATGTCTTGTCTTCTCCTCAATTCTACCAAATTTAAAACAAATATTTTTGTTTAATGTCTTGTCTTTTAACGTATACATTCCTTTTAAAATTGAAGTATAATGTCTGTATTAAAAGTAGAGATAAATTTTGATTTTCTAAACTCAAATTGCAAAATAATAAATTTAAAATTGAGATGAATATGTTGCTGATGAATCAAGAAAGCCTTGTCCAAGCTATTTTTGTATGTTTGTCTGCTCAGGGGTTTTCTGAGCAATAATTCAAGAATTTCCCTATATATATAAACCTGTTGTCATGGTTCATGGCTTCATGCGAATCATAGCAATTCACGTTTTATTCTTGCTAACAAATTGGCTACAAAATAACTGTACTGAGTAATTTTACGTGCAAGTTATTTTACACATACATAATCTTCGTTGTGTTTAATGATCATATATTTTCAAAAAGTAACAGTAATTTCATATATTATACATACATAATCATATATTAACAATAACACATACACATCATATATTTTCTATTTTCATATATTATACATACATAATCTTTACAATTGATATGAGAGTTTCATGATTTTATCTCACATTTGTTGAACAAATCTCTTTCTTCTTTCTATTGGAAGCTTTCGAACGACTGCTTTTTCCCTCACCAATTCAGATTAGGTTTATTTGTTTACTTATTAATATATCTTGTTAATTCTATTATTATAATAAATCTAATTATTTTTATGGCCCAAATTTTATCAAATTATTTATCCATCACATATTAATATTTATTAGCCCATATAAAATAAATAATTAGTTTGACCCAATAAAAGACAAAAGTCCAATTAATAAAAGACAAATTTTATCCACCTTTGTGTTTATTTGAAAGTCTTTAGAAATCTTTAGAGATTAGGTAAGACTTTGGATATGGGTTGATAGTTATAATTCTTCTTCTAAAGTCTGTCAAAGTCTATCATTTGATAGAAATCTTTAAAATCTATGACTTTTTGAATACCAAAATACTTTTATAGACTTTGTAAAAATCTTAATTCAATACCACCTAACTTTTAAACACATTAAAAAAGTTGTAATTGAATATCACTAAACTTTTATAAACTCTTTAAATGTCTTGATTGAATACACCCAAACTTTTAAAGTCTTTAAAAGTCTTTAAAAATCCTAATTGAATACACTCCCCTTAATTTATAAGAGAATGAATTTAATTCCTGTTCGTAGTCTAGTTGACTGAGGCTCTGTAACTTTATTCCCATGAGCTGCATAAGCAGTATCCCTTCTCCTTTCCCATCCTATTCACTGGCGAAAAAAGAAACAATAATCTTCTAATAAGAAAAGTTGAGCTTTACATTATATAGATAAGTTTAATAGAAGAGGTTGGCTACCTTTGTGGCAACGTTGCCCTATTTTTGATATGTGCTCTATTAAAATAAGTTAACATCTTATATTAAAAATTGAAAATATGTTATCATCTCCAAATAATTTTTTTTCCAACACTTGAAGTACAGCAAATGATCTCCATGTTGTGGATGTTTTAGCAGGCGGAGACAGAGACCTTTGGCACAGTGTTTAAGACATGATGTAGACGTATTACTCTCTCCATTCCTAATTATTTGACGTTTTGGAGCTTTGCACAACTATTAATCCTATAAAACTCCACTAAAATTACTATGTATTACCAAAAACACCCTTGCATAGATAAATGAAAAGCTAAATTGTAAATGATAAAGATGAGAGAGAAATGTTGTGAGGATAGAGAAAATATAGGAATTATAAGAGAGAGAAAGAGAGTATACTATTAAGATATTAAAAGAGGGAGAAAAAATAGCCTGGAAAAGTAGGAGAGAATTAAGGAGAGTATTAAATGTTTAGGGGTAATTTAGAAAGTAATGTAATCAATATCTCCTAGAAATCTACAAACGTCAAATAAATAAGAACAAAATTTGTTCTCTAAAACGTCAATTAAATAGGAATGGAGGGAGTATAATTTTATTCACTATTTCAGTATATTTGTTGTATTTTCACTATATTCTTTAAGATATATCATTGCGATGACATCATAAGTTCTTGGTTCTAATTGTGCATTCCTCATAGCGCTCATTTAATATTTTGCAGCTTACAATGCCCGGAGAATATCGCGCCCGCCTAATCAAACTGGCAAGTATCCAGTTGAAAATTCTTTTTCTTGTTTTTTCATATATTTATATGTAATTGTTAGCTTAAGGTATTAGTCGTGTTTCTGTTTTTGTGCTTGATATTTTATTCAATTCGATTCCTACTTTGATGCATTATTTCCTTTAAAGAGGTCTTCGATTTACGTCTTAGCTTTAAGGTTGAATTTGGGTAATTGTGGTATGGTGGAACTGTTGATTTTTTTAATATATTTAATTATAGAAGTTGTTGCTTCAATTTAATAGGGTGTTGCTTTTGGTGCAAAACAACATGAATGATTAATGAATCGAAGTGGAAAACACAAGTTCTATTAAAAGTGAAATTTAGGATGTTGAAATGGTCAATAGTTTGGTCGTTTTATCGTGGACATCACAAGCTTTCTTGGAGTGATAATTATGTGGAAGTGGTCAATAGTTTGGTAATTTCCTGGACAGTACAAACCTAAACTAGAAAAATTTGAAATTTAATTGATAGAATATTCCATCTTTTATTCTCAGACTCATCTTTATTACATTTCTTTGTCTTCTAAGAAAATTAGATCATAAAAAAACCGAAGTATAGAATGTAACTCCTTCTTTTTCCACTTTGCTTGTATTGTTTGTTGGGTGTTTGGGGCTAATGGAAATGGACGGGATGTCAGATAAGATAATACTTAATCCGACGATTGTACAATGAAGACGTAAGGTAGGTTTGCACATATATCTTTAGTTAATTATGAGTTAACATTTACCCTGATTTTGTTAGTCAAGAGATAATTGTGGAATCTATCAAAACTGCAATTAATGACACACATGTATATGCATATGTATCATGATTCGACACGAATCTTAGCTAATTTGTATGATCAATGGAAGGTGGAGTAGAGCTTCTTCACGGGTTAATATTTATGTTAAATGCACCTAATGTATATCCTTTTAATTTTGTGGATTGTATTATCTTCTTAAGAAGAGTTCTTGAAATGTGTAATTTCCTAATAGAAAAGGTTCTTATCCTCCTCACCTTTCTACTTCTTTTTCTTTCTATTAAAATTTATTTTTTTATCCAGAACATTTTTTTAATAGAAAAGCTACGTGTTGTAGTATGACCTTGATTGGTATGTTACATTGTTATGCTTATGTATCTTTATCCATTTATCACATACTTTTGCCTCCGACCATCCAGTATTTACATTTTAAATTTGAGTTTAAGATCTGACTTTTATCTTATTCTTATAGTGTTATATTCATTTAACTCCTGCAAGATGAATCTTGACCATGTAAACTCCAGCTCTTCTGAATCGTGAAACAATAAACAATGCATGTTGCTGGGGTAGTTTAATGAGGAAATAGGTTTATGAATAGTGAGAAACTTGTGGTAGAGAAGAACCCAAACTGATAATTATCATGAGAACTTGTGAAGAATGATTTCTGAAAATTTGTCACATCCCTGGTAATATGTTTGAGACTTGTATCTGTTTACTGCTGCACATTTCTGTTATGTTGTTGTCATTGTTATATCTGTTTTTCTTTTCCTGTCTAGGCAAAATGGCTGGTGGAATGTACATTGGTTCCATTGAGGCTCTTCCAGGAGCGCTGTGAGGTTGGTTGTACTAAATTTACTTTTTCGCCTTTTCATCCAAGAAAACAGGGAAAAAGGGTTAAAAACAAAATAAAATGAAGAGAGTAACTTTACGTCCTTTTTTTCTTCATATATTGCAGGAAGAATTTCTGTGGGAGTGCGAAATGATCAAGATAAAGGCTGCAGATTTGAAATCAAAAGAGGTACGAAAATGAAAGCTGAAGGATTACATACTACAGCTATATTGTCGTTGTAAGAGTGTCAAGAGACGCTACTTATACTTGTTCCTTATGATTCTAGTTAGCTCAATGATTTTCCAATAATGCTTAATCCTTACCTGACAGTAATGTACTAATGTTGTGGGATTTATTTTGAATCTTTGATGTATGAGTTTCATGAATTGTGCTTACCATTCAATAGAACATGTCAGCTGATGATATACTGAGGTGCCATATGAAACAATTACTCTTGCAATATTATGGACCATTAACATTATAAAATCTGATAGAAGAATATGACAGTGAACTTGTATATCGTGCTTCATTCATTTAACTGCAATTCAAGCATCATGTGTCCTGACATTTAATTATGAGATCTGTGCTATGAGTTTGAATCCAAAGTTCACTGGTTTTGTTGATCGTACTTATGTTTTTCTGCTGTTAATTTCAGGTCAGAGTAAACACTCGCCTTCTTTATCAACAAACAAAATTTAACCTTCTTCGTGAAGAGAGTGAAGGCTATGCTAAGCTGGTATGATTGTCTTAACTTTTTCTTGTTCGAATTAGCTACATCATAAACTTTTCTTCCGTTCTACTTTAAAAGCATTTTATCCACAGGGTTGCTGATTGGTTTTCTATTTAAACCTTTGAAGGGATTAAATTTTGAGTTTTGCCATTACCTGTGCCTTACATTTTATGACACCAACACTTTTGGACCAAAGTTAGAGCCTGCTTTTGCAATGAGGAATTCATATTCTAAAATGTACTTGTTTGTGACTGTAGGATCATCTTCTGTAATTTTTTTCTGTCTTGGCTTAAATTGTACTTCTCCCATAATTGTTTCATCTTAGTTTAACATCACATGGATTATAGGTTACCCTTCTTTGTCGGGGTCCTGGAGATTCATCTCAAAATGCATCAGCAGCTACAGTTGGCATAATTAAGGTTCTAACTTTGAGTTAGTTATTCTAATCCAATTCTTCTGTCTTGCATATTTTTCTAACAAATTGATGGCATGCAGTCATTAATTGGACACTTTGATCTGGATCCGAATCGTGTTTTTGACATTGTAAGTTACCCCTTCATTATAGTCATCTAATATATCTAGGACTTGTCAGAACAAAAAAAAATGGTTTATAGTCCACTCATAGTAAACATTTTTTAGGGGTGTGTTGAAATAAAATTTGTCTTGGTAGTGTTTCTGACTTGTGTTTGAGCCTGTAGGTTCTGGAGTGTTTTGAACTTCAGCCTGATAATGTTGTCTTCCTGGATCTGATTCCTATATTTCCCAAGGTTTGGATATACACACAAGCACATATTGTATTGTTCATGCTTAATGGACGCATTTCTTTTACTGATTCTTGGCCTTTTTTTGCAGTCCCATGCTTCTCAAATACTTGGGTTTAAGTTTCAATATTATCAGCGTATGGAAGTTAATAGTACTGTACCGTTTGGACTCTACCAGCTTACTGCTCTACTGGTTAAGAAGGACTTCATTGATCTTGATAGCATGTGAGTATTTTGTGTATTCTAGACTTGCAATGTGCCTAAAGTGTCAATTTGGTTCATGTCTGGGAATGTAAATTAAAAAAATTGCCTACTAACACCTCACATAGTCTTGGATTTCTGGTAGACTCTTGAATTTCTTATTTTAAAACGTTTCAGAAATTACATTTGTACCATTTTTGATGATTTGTCATTGCGGTCTTAAACTATATACAATGAAGCACGTTTCTCTCTTTCGGTCCCAGTCAGTGGATCTAATATCACTGCCACATTCTTAAACGAATACTTCTTATCTGTTTTCAGATATGCTCATTTACTTCCCAAGGCTGACGAGGCATTTGAGCATTATAATGCTTTTTCTGTGAAGCGACTTGATGAGGTACATAAACTTTTGTAGCACATGGATTACCTTTGTTGCCTATGGATATTTTCATTTAGTTGTCTTCTTTCTATTGTTCTTTTACTCTCTCTTTTTTCCCACGGATTTTTTCATAGATTTATTGCTCTTATAGCAGAATCACTTTCTTACTGCGTAAAATGTTTAATGCAACATCTTACTCCGGTTTTGTTGTTTAACCATGTATGTTCTTTTCCTTTCGCATCTAAGACAGATTTCTTTTTTGTTACATTTTTTATGTTGTAACAAGTAGATGGCGTTATGCTTGGCTTTAACCAAGCCTTGTATCTTTGAGTGGGTTTCCAGTAGAAGTCACATGTTTCTCCAAGTAGGTTTTGTAGTTGGAATTTGGTGGTAACGAATGCTTAATTTTGTATTTGGCTTGGTATGTTGGTTCATATCTACAGGCTAATAAAATTGGGAAAATAAATCTTGCTGCCACCGGAAAGGATCTTATGGATGATGAAAAACAAGGGGATGTGACTGTAGATCTATTTGCTGCCGTAGACATGGAAACTGAGGCAGTTGATGAACGATCTTCAGAGCTTGAAAATAGTCAAACTTTGGGCTTGCTTTCTGGATTTCTTTCAGTGGATGACTGGTGAGTTTTGTATATAAAGTTCTGCTGTTGTACTTGTTAGCTACTTATCTAGGTGTATGCCTGCATGTTGGTGGTTTGCTTTTGTTCCTGCATATGATATACATATTTCCTGTTTCTGTATCCGCTTTAGAACCAATATCGGCTTCTAGGTTTCATTTTGCACTTATATTTTTGTTATGATTTATGCACTCAAGATAAAGTTTATCTTTAATTACCTTTTCTTGTGAGATTTCACAACTTAATCAATCTCATATTTTCCTCTTCCAAGAGTTAAATTCATTAATTTCTCCTGAATTATCCCCACTCGACAATTTTCGGATCGATCATGTTTATATTGGCGGGGATCAAGTCCATGAAAAGAAAAGCTTTTCCGCTATAGAGCCAATTGCATAACATATTTCTCCCCTTGCCCGGCTATCTTCCTTTCCTTGCTGCCTAAGTTGTGTGTTAGATGTAATGTAGGCAATGGTGATGCACATTGAGTGTGTTTGAGAATTCTTTTCTTGTTGATAGTCAATCTTCAAAAATATCTTTCTTGGTTGCTCTTTGTTAAAAACTTGAAGATACAACTAATGGCTTTTATTGTAGTTTATATTCCATTGATGAGTTGGAAATTTTTACGTGTCACTCACATGGAAGATAGTTTCAAATTCTGTACAACATTAATCGAACTAATCATATATGATCACATTATTTTTCAGTTTCAGTTATCAAGGTTATGCTTGTTGATTATCATATTTATATAGTTCTATGTTTTTGATTTTCCAGGTATCATTCGCATATACTATTTGGTCGTCTCTCTCCACTTAATCCGGTGGAGCATATTCAGATTTGTAACAGATTGTTTAGGTAAAATTTAAAGTATTTTTTAAAATTGAATACCATAGATCCATTTTTAGTCAATATCCCCTTGTTTGTGATTTTTATCCATTTTTTATGTAAATCTTATGGTTAATATTTTGTTATGTATGTCCATTGTCCAGGCTCATCGAGAAGTCAATCTCTTCAGCATATAAGCTTGTTCGTCAGGCGCAACTTCAAAACGCTGGTTTACCTTCTGGAGTTGGAGTTGATTTTGTAGAGACAACAAATGTATCTGTCAGTGGATTTTTTATTGATCTTCCTAAAGAGCTTTTTGAGATGCTTTCTTCTGCAGGACCTTATCTTTATCGTGATACTCTGTTGCTGCAAAAGGTATATCTCTACGGGTTTTTTTAGTTCCATATGTTTTTACACCTTCATTTTTTTAATATATAATTTATTTTTCTGTTTTTATTTGAAATATGATTATTTTTTTGCTAATAAAGTATAATTTATCTGGTTTCTTGATGAGCAGGTCTGTAGAGTATTAAGAGGGTATTACCTCTCTGCACTTGAACTTGTTAACTCTGGTGATGGAGCTTTTAATTTGCAAAATGGTGTTTGTGTAAATAAAGCTCCTCGCCTACACCTAAGGGATGCTAGGTTAAGGATTGAGGAAGCTTTAGGAACATGTCTACTTCCATCTTTACAGATGATACCGGCAAATCCCGCAGTTGGGCAAGAGATCTGGGATGTGATGAACCTTCTTCCATATGAGGTTGGCGTTACAGCACAGATTGGTTCTTCTGTTTGAAATATTTATTGTTTGGTAGAATATATGCCTTGATAATTTTTTTCTACTCAGGCACGATACCGTTTATATGGTGAATGGGAAAAGGAAGATGAGGTTATTCCAATGGTTTTGTCTGCAAAGCAAACAGCAAAGGTATATTTTGAATTAGTTTGTCTTGGTGCTGCTTTCCAAATATAATGTGCTAGGTCATTCTATTTCACAGTTGGACACCAGAAGGATTCTGAAACGGCTTGCTAAGGAAAATCTTAAGCAGCTGGGGAGGATGGTTGCTAAACTAGCTCATGCCAATCCAATGACAGTTCTCAGAACAATTGTCCATCAGGTATTGTGAAATAAGGGCACAAAGCATGTAAATTTCTGGACATTTTGATTCAGTTGTTATTATTAGTATATTTATTTCATTTGGTCGGAAGATAACACTAGGTTCTGTAACTGTGATGTACAGATAGAGGCATACAGGGATATGATTACTCCCGTTGTAGATGCATTCAAGTACTTGACACAGGTGTGCCTAATTGGTTTTTTAATGATTATTCATTTACTCACTCTCTCTCTCACCCTCCCCCAACTCTCTCCCTTTCTTTTTTTCTGGTGCTGATTTTGTTGACAAGCTTATCATGTGGTGGTTTACTTGAGGCAGACAAATTAAAAGTGCTCCTGATTTATAACATTAACATGAATGATTTGCATTTTTTGTATTAGTTTGTTATGGATTCAGATCAACTTGGGCTCACATAGTTTTCATGAGTTGGTCCTGAAGTATTCTCCGTCATTGTTAACACATTATTTCATGAGATAGCCTTAGTAAAGTTGATCGAAACATCTTAATCTCTTGCTGTGGAAATAAGATTTACATTCTTTCTGATTGGAGAACTTCCTTTGCATCATTCTAATTAAGTATCGTCGGAATTTGGAGACACGTAGTTGCTTTTTAAAATATATTTAAAGCAGTTCCACACTTTATTTGTGACATTTTAATTAGGACGTGGGCTTCTTGGTTTCCACTTCTATTTCCTCTGCTCCTCTTAAAACAGGTATAAAAATCAGCCTGGTTACAAAAATTCTTGCCAAATCAACTTCTCCAATCCAGTTTGAAGACACAATAAAAATACTAACCCAGTAACATGTAATATAAGCTGCAATATAACCTTTAGTGCTAGTTGACAAACATCAATTATGCTGTCTGCTAGTAGATTTGCTCCAAGTACAGTTGGAAGTAGGGGGATTCTTATGTAGCATGAAATGCTCAAATTATAACTACCTAGTTTCTGAAAACATTTTGGAGCTGGAAACACTTGGAAAGTCCCCAAAACATATATTTTGCTTCCCTCTATTTTTTGGAATTTGGAACTGAAAGCAGAGGTTTTGAAAAAATTTGATATCAAGTCATCGAAAGAGAGATTTTAATTTAATCGTTGAAAAATATTGATTGTAGCGACTTCTCATGCTATGTATAAACGTGTCATTTGTTCCGAATGAAAACCTGTTCATGTAGGGTCACTGGATTGTTGGATTTTATTCTATTCTTCTTGTGTAATTGTTTTCTGAAATGCTGCGGGATCAGTTGGAGGATTGCGGGTGCCTCTCCTGCTGCTGCGTTTTTTAATAGATAAAAGAAGAAATATTTTTATAGATGAAATGACAGAATACAAGTATAGGCGGAAGAAGTAGTCCTTAGATACTTCAAAGAGAGCAGCTCTCCAAAGATCAAAAACCAAAAGGCACCCTTGGCGGTGGTCCATAAAGAAGTGAACAAAAAGATTCCATCTTGTAAAAAAAGAAAGAAAAATAGTTATCTTTATTAAAAAGCTGAGCATTATGCTCAAAGCAAATACAAAAAAAAGGAAACAAAAGAGAAAAAGAAGAAGAAAAAACCATGCAGAACTGAGCCCTTTTATCTATTAAAACCTTACACAACACCCCAACCTTCTCGAGCCTATTAATCTCCCCCACCTCCCTTATAATCAAAGTCTTCTCCTAGTCGTCATGGCATCGACTAGGCGATGACTAGGCGTCTTGGCGTTGGAGACGGGCAAGACAAACCCTTGGACGCCAAGCTGCTAAGGCCCACACATTGGTAGCAGACTCAAATTAAGTGATTGAGTCAATTTTTACTATAACTCATCATAACCCATGAAGTTTTCTAATTATCCAAGTAACTCAACCCATGACTCTAACCTAATCCTGACGTTACTCCTTTGAATGAGAGTAATGCTCGCGAGGGAGACGGAAATGACTTCATAGTTGATGACTTTGCTTGAGTGACTAGAGACAGTAGAGAGTGGAGACTTTTTCATAGTGTTAGTTATTATGATTTGGGTTTTAGTGTATATAAAATTTTATTGTGCAATATACTTTTGAAGTAAAATAAATAATGTATAATGTGCACATTGTTAATGACTTGACGCCATACAGATGCCATGGCGGGAGTCTTATTGCCTGGGCGTCCTAGCAGGTCCCGCCTTGGCAACAACTATGAGTCTTCTTCTCTCTCACATTCCCAAACACCTGTTTATTCCACTCTTTCAATTTAGGCTTCACATACTTCCTCATAAACTCATAGCCTTGCCATCTCACACACTCCTTTCTTTCACAAATCTGCAATCAACTCAGAGAATCACAAATAATTGATTTTCCACAAAGTTTTGTTATTTGCTTTCTTCAATGTCTCTCACCTTGTCCCTTATGTTGACCCGCTAAATGTTTGCTTTACACAGCTGGAGTATGATATTCTTGAATATGTGGTGATTGAGCGCTTGGCACAAGGTGGGCGTGAGAAGCTAAAAGATAATGGCCTTAATCTGTCAGACTGGCTTCAGTCATTGGCTTCCTTTTGGGGTCATTTGTATGTATCAATTACTTCTTTTTGCTTCTTTAAATTGTTGATCTGATGTTATTCCAGATATAATGCTCTGATCTTTATGTGGAACTTTTTATGAACTGTTTGTTTGCTTGCTTTGATTATGCTACTTATCGGACGTCTATCATTGTAAGTAGTAGAGAATTGATTCAAAACTTAATGCAACTACAGTTGTTTAAGAGGTTCTGTATTGATTCTGCTTTTCGTTGTTTCTTGTCAATCATGCAGTGCTTACACCTTTCTATGTGATTTTTTCTTCTTTTATATTCTTCTCTAAGTTCCCTTCTCTTCTTAGGGTTGCGTGCCTTTCTGCTTGTGAATAATTCTTTTGTCACGTGTCTTGGAACTGATTTAACATTTACATTAAAATCTACCGTAGCTCCTTATCTGTTTAGAATTCATGGGATTCTTCACCCAGTTTCTGGGTTGCAGATTAATCTCAGCAGCAGGGTGACTGGAGCTGGGAATATTGTGGACATTGAAGAGCTTCTGAGCCCAATGTTTAATTGGTTTATGCAGTCCAGAATCTAATCTTGGCTTGCCATTTGGGTTGTTGTCATTCAGTTACCTACATGAGATTCAGTGTTGCATTGATATAATCTTTTCATTATTGGCGAAGAAAATGACGTCTTGTGGAGTAGAAGGGAAAGTAACCTTTTGAGGAGTATATCAACAAAACTTTTAATCCTATTCGGTTTATATTTCTGTTCAGAAGTTGATATTTCTTTCTTATTTCGATTCGGAGTGGGTGGTTGTTTTTTTCTTAAACGGTTTAGAGGTGAAGTAATCCAAGCTCTGGATAGAAGGAAGACATTCTCTAGTGCAAAGTTAGGCCTTTTTTTTTGGCAATCTTGACCTGGGCCTCTTCATTACAGGCATATAATGTTGTATATCAATTTCAAAGAGGTGTAGCTTAAGGTGATTAATGGTAGAGAACGAGTACGCGTCTCGTCAAAGTTGGGACAAGTGAAACTGCATTGTGGAGGCCGTGGGTGTGGGAAAGTTTGTGGAGAGTCAGAAAAGACATTTCAATGGTTCATAAAGAAGTTTATAATTAAGAGGAAGATAAGATGAACCTCAGAGATTGTTTCTAGGAGTAGTTGAAAGTCTCTTGATACTTTACTTTGAACTGAGAAGCTGTGGATTGATGCATGTCTTCCACCTAATCTTAAATGCTAATGTGTTGGTGATGCCACACTCATTTTGTTGATCTATCAGGAAGCTTAGATTTAGTTGTAAGGTTGTTGATAAATGGTGAGTATCAGAGTTTTGTCAATGTTGGTTTGCTTCTTAAGGATCCTACCAGTTTTTCCATTGCTCATTTTATTGCGGTGTGACTGGGTTATTCCACAAAAGCCATCCTTTTAGTGCTCTGTTGAAAGCTGTTCATCATAGCACTCCCCATTTATCAGCCCCAGAGGACTGTGCTTGAATAGGAGATGCCTTTTTCTGACGAGGGAGAGTTTAAAGAGCACCTTTTTAATAAGTTATAGCTTCATCGGAGTGATCTGACTATGGCTCTTTTTATTCAAGATGTTATGATTTCATAATGGTGCAATTCCGTATACTGGAATATGCCCACCCCCAGATTATCAAAGAGGATGAAGCTTGTATAAAGCTGCTTTGCCTGTCCTAGTCTTTCATGTCATGGCTCATTACATTTGAAGCAAACTTCGATCTATCTAGAAGTCCCGATTCAAATGAATTTGAAGGGGTGCTGTTTAGAGTTTCATCCACCAAAGCTGTTGTTGGTGCTGTGGCTTCTCAATATACAGTGCATGGGGAAGTCTTATTATAGATTTGAATAACTTTGTATTTCCTTTCATATTTTCCAAATGGATAATCACACTTATGTACGTTGTGGTGCCAAACGTTTATGAAAACTTCCCTGCTTTGTTAAAAAAATAAAGAGGTGGTTGATGTTAGTATTTTATTTTTTGAGTGCTTGTTCATATCACACTAATTTGTATATTACTATTATACATCTCATTTGCATTTGAAAAATTGTCATTACATTTTAGTTTGTTCATTTGCTCCCACTTTAGCACATATTTTGTTTGATAAGTATGCTGCATCTGGTTATAGAAAGCTATTGGGGCTTATACTTTGAGACCTCCTTCATTTCAGACTCATCAATAGGTGTGGAGCATAACTTACTTGAGCCATAAAGTTTCTACTTAATATCATTTGTCTTCCTGTCTCCAGATTCCTTAAATAGATTAAAGTAGAAAAAAAACATGCTCTCTCCGTTCTAAAATATGAGATGACTTTTTGAAGTCAATTTGAGACATTTTTAAACTCAAAACTGACATAAATTCATTAAAGTTTAGTTAATACAATGATAAATATTATAAACTATCTAAAAAGTACTACTAATTACAAGATTTATTGTTTCATAAATTTTAATGAATCACAACAATTTGAGTTTGAAACTACTATATTGGTGCTTGGACCTTATTTCATATATTGGGGTTGTGGTATGAGTGGCGTTAGTGAGACAGTTGTTATAACTGACTGATTGAATATTTTAACTATAAGCATTTTCATTGTGGAAGCTAGTAATGCTTTCTTTTTATATACTAAGCCCATTCAAATTTCTTGTAGATGTAAGAAATACCCTTCAATGGAACTGCGTGGTCTTTTCCAGTATCTAGTAAATCAGTTGAAAAAAGGAAACGGGATTGAGCTTGTTCTTTTACAGGTATTTTCAGGTTCAGAATATGCCATTAATGCACATCTTATTGTCACTGGCTTAATAATTTCAAGATTTATTGCAGGAACTTATCCAGCAAATGGCCAATGTCCAGTACACGGAGAACATGACTGAGGAACAATTGGATGCTATGGCAGGAAGTGAGACTTTGCAGGCTATCAGGCTACTTCTTTTGGGTTTACCATTTGTTGTCATTGAAATAATAAAAATTCAGAGTAACTTTTGAAGAAGTTTAAGCATTTGTTGTCATTGATCAAGTTTCCAAAAAAAATTCAGAGATAACATCTATGAACAAGATAATCATCTTTGTGGGTTTTTTTGTCATTTAATATTTATTTTTTATACGTAAAATTTATTAAATAGGTATCCTTTCTTGAATCTATCAAAAATATTAATGATGTGCCTAGGGGTGCAGCACATGTCCACCTCTAAGTATGCGAAGTCGCCAAAAACAACAAAACCTGTTGTAGCTGGTCTTATTTTTTTGGCTGCCTGCTTTTGTTTCCCCCTGTTTGGCATAGTTATGTATCTGCATATATGTGTGTTTGTGTATATATATATTAGTACTTGTCAGAAAAAAACAAACTATACTAAATATAACTATCAGATTCACAAATTCTCCTAATGTTGCCCATAGATGAAGGAATCTCCGTAGAATCAGTAATGAACTCTCAAAGCAAGATATATATGCATGTATCATTTTGACATAAGTTTTTTGAAGTGTGGAGATGTTAACATCTAATTGTCATTAGCAGGCTTTAATTAAATCTACAAACAGGCTAAGGGACTCCTTGCTTCCTAAGGAAGAACCAAAGCTGGCAGTTCCCCTTTTGCTGCTAATTGCTCAGCATCGTTCTGTGTAAGTTGTATATATTGCTGCCAGTTGTATTGTACTTACGCAAATTTTTGTTATGTCAATCACATATATTGATATGTTCAACATGCCATGGCTGCAGGGTTGTTATAAATGCAGATGGGCCTCACATTAAGATGGTCAGTGAGCAATTTGATAGATGCCATGGAGCCCTTCTCCAATATGTGGAATTCTTATCTAGTGCAGTGACACCAACATCAGCTTATGCTCAGCTGATTCCCACTCTTGATGATCTTATACACCTATACCATCTTGATCCCGAGGTTTTTACAGCAGATTAACAATGTTTCATCTTTATTATTCTCAATAATTTTCTTTGGTCTTCAACTGTATATTATCTAGATTTTGTCTGATGCTCCACGACCTTTCTCATGATGGTGATTTTTTTTCATTTTTTAGGTCGCCTTTTTGATATATCGACCTGTGATGAGGCTGTTTAGGTGTCAGGGTAGTTCTGAAGTCTTCTGGCCTTTACATTGCGATGAAATTGTAAACACTTCTATTGCAGAAAAGGATTTTGCTGCTGTGGATTCATCTAGCAAACTTGTTCTAGATCTTGGCTCTTCTAGGAAACCTATTATGTAATACTCCTGACTTTATTCTCTTCTTTATTGCTTATATTCATAGCTATATTACCCTGATGTGAAAGTTTTGGTATATGCATAGATAAATTTGTGATCAATTCTCATGTTACTTTGGATTTTATTCTCTTTTAAAATTCTCTATATGTCCTCTATTAATATATCAATCTGAATTTACTTTTTTCTCTTATTCTCTCGAATTCTCCCCCCATCATGATGTGCAGGTGGTCAGCTCTTCTGGATACTGCTAGAACAATGTTGCCTCCAAAAGCCTGGAATAGCCTATCTCCTGATCTATATGCTACTTTTTGGGGTCTTACACTCTATGATCTTTATGTCCCTAGAAACCGCTATGAGTCTGAAATAAGCAAGCAGCATGCTGCTCTTAAAGCTTTGGAAGAACTTTCTGATAATTCAAATTCAGCAATTACAAAACGAAAGAAAGACAAGGAAAGAATCCAAGAATCTTTAGATCGATTGACTAGTGAACTCCAGAAGCATGAAGAAAATGTTGCATCAGTTCGGAGACGGCTCAGTCATGAAAAAGATAAGTGGTTGAGTTCCTGCCCTGATTCATTGAAGATAAACATGGAATTTCTTCAGCGATGTATTTTTCCACGCTGTACATTCAGTATGCCTGATGCTGTCTATTGTGCCATGTTTGTACATACTCTTCACTCCCTTGGGACACCTTTTTTTAATACAGTCAACCATATTGATGTTCTGATATGCAAGACGTTACAACCTATGATATGCTGCTGCACTGAGTATGAAGTAGGTCGCCTTGGAAGGTTTTTGTTTGAGACACTGAAGACCGCTTTTTATTGGAAGGTAGATGGATTCGTTCATGCTTTACATTGGTTAATATTTTTTAAAAAAAATTCCTTTTATTTCCTTG
The DNA here is from genome assembly GCA_020205605.1 of Panax ginseng. Lineage (NCBI taxonomy): Eukaryota > Viridiplantae > Streptophyta > Magnoliopsida > Apiales > Araliaceae > Panax > Panax ginseng. The sequence goes on from CM035147.1 coordinate 96,541,299, forward strand.
ACTAACTCAAGAAAATATTTCTCGCTGGATTGTTCTAAGTGATTAGTTGGTTCCTTGTTTATCTCTAAGGATATTTTTAATCACCATTGTTGTGTTTTTCAGAGTGACGAATCAATATATGAACGTGAGTGTGGAAACATGCCAGGTTTTGCTGTATATTATAGATATCCAAACAGCCAACGTGTTACATATAGCCAGTTCATTAAGGCAAGTTCTTTTCCAAACATGCTGAAATTTTCTCTTATTATGCTCTAAATTTATTTCATAAAATTCCATTGGACCTTGTCCACATGTATAGCCAGTTCATGAAGGTTTTGATTAGGTGTACTTTTCAATTTTTCACAACTAGCATTCATGTTATTCTAATTGCATGGTAAAATGGATTTTATATTGCATTCTTATCACCAATTTGATCAAGATTTTGGGGTATCTTTGCTTGCTGATAGGTACACTGGAAATGGAGTCAAAGGATAACAAGATTACTTATACAATGCTTGGAGTCATCTGAGTACATGGAAATTAGAAACGCTCTAATCTTGTTGACTAAAATCTCAACCGTTTTTCCAGTTACTCGAAAGAGTGGGATCAACCTTGAAAAACGGGTAAGAATGTTCAAAATTGATAGTACATTTGATTTTATATTCTTATTTGAGTATCATCTGGTTACTTAAAATCTTTTTCCCCCCTATACACAGGTAGCTAAAATAAAAAGTGATGAGAGGGAGGATCTAAAGGTGCTAGCTACAGGTGTTGCTGCGGCTTTGGCTGCAAGAAAGGTAAATTGTAAAAGTTAAAAGTTGAGACTATATACTCATCAAGGGAAAGAAATAGCTATTGCTGTTCTTATGTAATGACTTGAGATGTGCTATCCAATGTTCCTTCTTCTATCTTTACATGTTCAACTGCTTATTATTTCATTGTTACAATATTTTGATGTGTTTCCTATATTTGTAGGCATCATGGATTACAGAAGAAGAATTTGGTATGGGACATCTTGATTTAAAGCCTGTACCCTCAGTTTCGTCGAAGTCGTTAAGTGGTAATATAGCTCCTTCACAAAATGGTTCAGGCGTAAACCTTTCTCTAAATGAACCCACTGGAGGAAGAATTGTTGCCACAGCTCAGCATTCCGATCTTGGGAATTCCTTCAAAGACCCGGTATTAAGAACAAAACCTGTTGATGGGAGATTGGAAAGAGCAGAAATTGCATCACATAAATCTGATACAGGACATGTAAAACCAAAAGGTGGTTCATTAGTAAATGGTTCAGATTTTCAATCATCATCAGCTGCTGTACAATCTGGAGCATCCAGATCAGTAGATAATCAGAAACAGGCAGATGAATTTGTGAATAGAACATTAGAGGAGAACATCATGAGAGTTTCTGTGAAGGCATCTGTAGAATCTGAGGTATCTTCTATCATTTTCTACCATTTGGGTGTTATTACAGAAAATTCAATTAAATATTTTAATAAATCATCACTTAGTAGGCAACTTAGAATAGGAATCTCCTTTGGAGAAGTGAAAATGTGTTTTGGCCGTTGGAGATGGTTAGGTTGCGAGTTGGTATAGAATAGGGGTTAAATATATTTAAGTCACGTGTGAGTGTATTTCGTAGATTATTCTCAAGTCTTGACACATGTTTCCTGTATGACATTAACTTATGTCGTGTTATCATATAATCCTTGTGAAATCAGTTTTAGTCGATCTTCTCTTTCCGTATTTATGGCTCATGCCACATTCTGTTTCTTTTTATATTTTCTCTTTGGTTGGTCCGGCAAGTAGATAGACAGTTATTGATTCCTTTGTAAAATGATCTGCAGAGTCTAACATTTATCTTCCCCAATATTTAATTTAGGCTTTAGTTTAACTTTTAACTTCCCCAATATACTTTCTCTGTCCCAAAATGAGTCTTATTTGCATTTTAAACGTTTCCTCACAAATTTTAAGGTTTGCCAAGGTTGCTGTTAAACATCTGTTTCGAAAATTGTATATGTTTGTAAAGTTGGCTTGTTTATTTATTACTAATTATTATTACAAAAAACGGAGGTCTTTTTGTTTTTTTTTCCTCTCACAAATTTGATCCTTTTTTTAAACATCTTCTTCTTCTTAAAGTTATTATTATTATTATTTTTTTTTTTTTTTTTTGCATTTGATTCTTTTATTGGGGGGGGGGTTGTAACCATAAGGCCATATAGGAAAGCAAGACCATATCAGCTACAAGATAACAATACTCGAGGTTTGAGCCTCTGACGGTCTGACCACTCCCATGTTAGGGGGAGGTCTGATACCTCTTGAGCTAGATGTTACTGATTATTGAAGTTGTTGATAATTTGCCATGTTTGACATTATTTCTGCTATTCCTCTTCAATTTTGTATTTCATGGAGTATTGTTTACATATTTGGTAGCTCATTTGATTTTTTAAATTTCTCCAATAGCTCAAATCTTCAAACTTTTCATAGGTTGATATCCTTTCCTTGGTATGGTTCAACTATTATGAATCAACATGTAGAAGTTCGATATTTTCAGTGTTGGTGGTTCAATGATAATTCTTCTTTTTTGTCAGGGGAGAACTGCAGCTAAAAGATCACTGGTTACTGGATCTCTTTCTAGGCAACCAAAGCAGGATCTTTCAAAAGATGACAGTAAATCTGGAAAAGCTATTGGCAGAACAGTAGGGCCATTTTCCGCCAGTGACAGAGATCTTCTAAACCATCATCCATTTGAAGGCCGACAAGGGACGACGGTTAATGTTATTTCTGTACTCCAAGGCAATGGTAACACAAATTCAGTTTCTGCCAAGGGATCAACTTCATCTACGAGATCTTCAGATATCCACGGCAGTGAACTGAAGTCTGAGAGTGGAGCCATGAAGTCTTCTGATTTGAGGTTTCCTTCTGTAAAAGACGATGGCAATGAGGTTTCTGATTTGCAAAGACAGGCCTCTTCTCGACCAGTTCAATCTCCTAGGCATGAAGCTGCTAGTTCAAAATCTAATGATAAACCTCATAAGAGAGTCAGTCCGGCTGAAGAACTTGATAGACTGAGTAAACGCAGGAAAGGGGAAATTGATTCAAGAGATTTAGAGGCTGATGTCCGTTTTTCTGATAGAGAAAGATCAATTGATCCACGAGTAGCTGATAAACTTCATCCTGCTGATCTTGAAAAAACAGGTTCAGAGGATCAAATCAACAGGACTATGGATAGATCGAAAGACAAGGCAAATGAAAGGTATGATCGAGACTACAGGGAAAGACCGAACGTCCTGAAAAGTCTCGTATGGCGATGATACCCTATCAGAAAAATCAAGAGATAGGTCAATGGAAAGATATGGAAGAGAGCGTTCTGTAGATAGATTACAAGAGAGAGGTGGTGACAGGGGTTCTGATAGGCTTACTGAAAAAACAAAGGATGAAAGAAACAAAGATGACAGAAGTAAGTCACGGTATAATGAAACATCTCAAGAAAAATCTCATGCCGATGACCGGTTTCACGGGCAAAGCTTGCCACCTCCACCACCTTTACCTGCACACATTGTCCCCCAATCCGTTAATGCAGGCAGAAGAGATGATGATGGTGATAGAAGGTTGGGAACTGCTAGACATACTCAAAGACTTTCCCCCCGACATGATGACAGAGAACGGAGGCGATCTGAGGAGGATAATATTTTAATATCACTAGATGATGCAAAACGTAGAAGAGAAGATGAATTTCGTGATAGGAAGCGTGAAGAACGAGATGGGTTTTCAGTAAAGGTATATTTTTTTTTACTTGTGTTGTGATGACTTCGCATCTGCCCTATAAACATGGTACAAAACTGTATGTATAATTTGTTTATCAAGCTTATGATGGTCCATGGATTCTCTACGTGAAACAATTTATGGGTGCTTTGAAAAGAGTTGGCTCCTCAATCTTCTGCGTCTCACTTGTTACCATTGTTCTTGGATTTCCTCCGTCTTTGAGTAGGAGAGTAATTAATCAGGATTAGCATAACAAATGTGCTGAGAGAAGTCTCGGTGTTTGGCTTTTGCTCACTCTTCTACTTTTTCATAACCGTGTTGGGGCCACTGCTCACTTTTCTACACCTTATCAGAGCTTCAGTATGCCATGTAGCTTTTCTGTGAAGTAAAGTTGAACCTCCAAAATTATCAGATTAAAAAATTCGAGGAGGTATCATTGTTTGTTGTCCTCTACCTAAATTTTAGAGTCCTCACAAAATTAAAGTCATAAACCATCAAAGTATTGTCACGTTAGATACTAATGGTTAATCTTGAAGCTTCCTGCACATTCGGACTAAATTTTTCCTCCCTGCATGAAGGTAAATACATCTCTTTCCGTCACAATCTTAAAGTATGTAGGGATCCTACCTTCAGTGCAGCATTCATACATGACCATGTTGGTAATCTTTTAATATTGCTAGCCTCTTGGCATGTACAATTTGGGTGTGTACATAGTCTCTCAGGTTACCAATTTGGCATGTAGTTGAAGTAAATCAACTTTTCTCCAACCTGTAACTTGTAGTTTAATTATTTCTCAATTGTGAAACTTATCTGGCTTGAGGCATGTGTTGGCCGAAATAATTCTTTCTAGATTCTGCTGTTGAGTTTATACACATATATACCTTAAAATTATATGAATGTTGTTGTTTGAGTATATATAGAGGTCTTGCTTAAGGTTTATTTGATTAGGGGATCTTGTTAAGTTTTTATATTTTGATTGTTTGCTTAACGTTCTGATAATTCATTTAGGTGGAGGAGAGAGAGAGGGAGAAAGGAAACCTTCTGAAGGAGGACTTGGATGCAAGTGCCGCATCTAAGAGACGGAAACTCAAAAGAGAGCATCTACCAGTAGAAGCTGGTGAATATTTACCAGCAGCACCTCCACCTCCTCCTCCTCCTCCTCTTACTATTAATCTGTCACAGTCCTATGATGGTAGAGAGAGGGGAGACCGGAAGGCAGCCATGCCTCAGCGTCCTGGTTACATTGAAGAACCTGTCCTGAGAAATCATGGTAAAGAAGCAGCCAACAAGATGACCCGTCGTGATACAGACCAGTATCCTAAAAAAATCTAATTCGTTCTTTCCAAGTTCAATATGATAGTGCCATCTTTCTGTTTATGTTGTGTTTTTCTCATGTCATACTGATACTGATTGATATCAACCAAATAGTTTCCATGAAGTCCTTGAAAGTTGTTTAGTTTGTCATTTTCAAATAATTTACCTTTCCATTTTATTTGAGCATGCAGTAGTGGTTTGCTTTCTTATGCCGAAATTACCTTGACGTGATGTGTTGTGCATGTGATGAATAAATGTGTATGTTGGTCAGACATTCTTGTTAAAATTTTGCATATCCTTAACAGTGCTTTAGAATGTATGACAGGGAGTGGGATGATGAGAAGAGGCCGAGAGTTGAGCCAAAGAGGAGGCACCGGAAATAGTTTTTAATGAAGACTTGTCGTCGACTGTACTTTTATGTTCTTTCACTAAACTATATATTATACGTTACAAATTGTAAATTCGGAGTTGTGTACCTGATTTTGTGTTCTTCCCAAAATTCCTTCAGTAATTTGACAAGAAATGTCTAGGTATTGTTTTTCTTCCCTATTAGATTGGATAAAGCATACCATATATAGTTGATGGGAATAACTAGTATATCTTTGTTGGAAATCATTATTAGAAATTAGATTAATATATGGAGCAACTGTGCTCCCTTTACATCTCTCTATTATCAAATATTTTTCTTTTAGACTTTGTAATCGCTCTTGAAGAAACTGCTTTATAATGCTAGACCTACCTAGTGTGATAAGGACCACCGTTTTGTTGAATAATCTTTTTCTTTCGAAAAAAGCAGATAACTAATACACTTTTTTTATTTTTCTTATTTTCCAGTACTAAAATCTATTATTATCTCGCTACAAATTTATTTCATAAGAAATAGTAGGTGTGTTTATATTTTGAAAAATTGATTACGAGAGAGAATTAATGATTCTTTCAAAAGCATAATTAAAAGATGTTAAACTTTCTTGATCATCATATATTATATAGTGAAATTAGGATAAAAGGAGTATTATTCATTAAAATATAAAAAAGTCATAATCCAACATTTATTTTCAAAAATCCCTGGCGGTAGGCATCAAAGGCCCCATGAATTACTTGAATTATTAGCTGCAGCCATGTTATGGGACTGACAAAAAGGATTTGCAATATAAGGATTATACACTTGCATCTGCCATCCGTTTGCTTCATCCCTGCTAACATCTGCTGAATAATTGTTACCATGACCATTAGATGGGAAAAAGAAGAAATTCTTCGAATTAATAGAAGCTTCTAAAAGAGCCTCCCAACTAGCATTTTCATCATGATCAAATTGTATCAATGGCTCCGTATCTTCACTATCTTTCTTAGATTTTTCCATGGTGGTACCATTTTCTTCCTCATTTGCGCAATTATTGCTACCCGGCCTAATCACCTGTTCATTCCAACTCGATGGAGACTCCAATGTTGATGTTATGGAATTATATTCCGTTGAAGAGGAAGACTGATCAGTTAGTTGCCACATTCCATTAAGAAAAGTCTCAAGAGCTTGAATCTGAATCTGTGGAATCTGATCAATAAAAGGGTACTCGTATATCCCACAAAGCCACAAAGATTTACACCAATCATAAAACTCACAGAGTTGTTTTGCTTGCAGTGCTGCCTTTTTGTAGATACCAAAAGCAGCAACACAACTTATGTATGGCATCTGAATTAGTTGCTCTAAAACCACAACAATCTCCCTCCTAAAAGTTGTGTAACATATGAAACTATCGCGAATTATATATTTCATCGCGGATTGCACAACAAAGTTCTTAGCAGCTGCCCCATTAGGCCTGCAGTCCATCACTCTATCAATAAGGCTCTGAACTTGTGGCAAAAGTTGAAGCATTGTATCGATCTCCTTCATCTTATCAGGTAGTGATCGATCATCTTCTTCTTCTTCTTCTGCAGGCATTTCTTGGTCTATAAGTAATTCAATTTCTTTACCAATGGATAAATTACAATCTAGAGCTTCATCAAGTAGCTGAGCATATGATCTGATAAAAAGGGTGTAATCTTGATGAGCATGAGCATGAGCTGAGGAGGAGCAATCACGAAAGTGACAAGGGTATAACGATAAAAATCCATTGGATCGGGCCCAAAGGAGCTGGTTTTTGAAGGCGGTGTGATCGGGTAATGAGCGGAGTAAACGATGGAGCAGGACTAGGCATTTGAGAGCAACTCTCCAGCATTGGGTCTTGCCAAATCTCCGAGCAAAACTTGTTGCAAAATCGCGGTACGAGGAAGGAGAAATGGAGAAGATTTTTAGGAGTTGATGGACATATCTGTCTGGCAATGGTAAGACATCCGGCGATGTTGCTTTCACTACTATAAGGTCCACGTCACAAAACCCTCCGGCAGTCGCCATTTTGGCATAACTAGCAAAGGTGTGCTCTCTTAGTGACGAAAAAACTTGCCGGAATCGCCTCTGCATTTTGAGAAAGAGAGTGGTGATGCCACCGGGAAACTGATTGATGACAATACAAAATTTACCAAAACTAGTAGATGTTCTTGAATAATATATATTACTACTTCCCCCGTACGTTCTATGAAAGATAAAAAGGAAGAGGAGAGCCGGAGAGCGGGTTTTGTTCAAGGCCGTGAAGCATAAAAAATAACGAGATGAGTTGGTTGTATATAGTTAATTTACGAGACAACACACACACACTGACACACACACATATATAACATTTGGATGTTAGATAGTAACGACGGCTACAAAGAAAATTTTGTTGTTGTCACAAGGTGATTAGTGGGTTCATGATTTTAAAAGAAGATTAATTTGAGAAAGAGCCATTTGGATTTCATTGGAAGGAAGGAATGTGCTTTACAAAAATTGACCAGCCGCCAGCACCAGCTCATTGTAGGATTCTTTCTATTAGATGCTTAGCATTAATATTGTAGTCATCAATGGCATTGAATGTGGCCAAAAAATGAGTCTTATTTGACGTTTTCTAATACTCCCTCATTTTACAGAGTTTAATTTTATTCGTTTTAGAATCAATATTGCACTATTTTTTTCTAATTTATTCCTTTATTTAATATGTTTAGTAAATGCAATTGTGGAGAGAGAAATAATTAATAAGGGACAATTGTGGAGAATGAGAAGAGACAATTGTGAAGACAGAAATAATTAATTACGGACAAAAAAAAGACATTTTATGTTATTTCTTAATAAGTGTGCTTAACTCTAAAATGACATTTAATTTGAATAAGAGGGAGTATAAATTTATGACGTGTGTATATATATATATATAAAGATATATATACATATATCTTTACCAAGTGCAAAATTATTATTTCAAAAATTAAAATAAATCCATATCACATTTGAAATTTAAATTCAAATGAAACTCTTTTTGTAAGAGAGTAATTATATGCTTAATGAATATTCATATGTTATATATTCAAATATCTTTTACTTGGTGCATTTTTTGGGTTTATGTCAATTAATTAAGGCGTGATTTCTCTAGTCAAGTTAAAGATAATTAATAACGACTTTGATTTAAATAGTTTGTTTTTCAGTTATATACACTTTTAACCACTCAAATTTACACTCATATAGGTTGACCTCAAGGGGTTGTTTTCTTCTTTCCCTCAAAGACAGCCCACGTGTGTTGCACATGTTGATTTTTAAACTTGATTTAATTATTTTGAACACATTATAAAGAAAAAGTTTTGGTTAACCGGATATTTAAACAGGAAAATTGGATATTTTTCATATTTTTTAATTTTTTTTTATTTGTGACTCAAAAAATGTATAGTATTTATTTCAACATGAATTTTTATAAAATATAATATTTTAGGTGTAATTTAGATACATATACAAGAATATGATTGTAGAGTCTGTCACAAGTAAATATCCAGTCCGTGTAGAACTACTCCATTATAAATAAATAAAAATATACACAAAAATTTAATATTTGGTCTACCACGAGAAATGTGGTCAATTGAAATTTAATATTTGGTCTACCACGAGGGTCATCTTTTAGTACTGATAAATTTCTAACAAAACTAGTCAAATTATTTGTGGCGCATGCATCCCCTTCCCTAGTCCTTACCACCTTTCAGTTTCAGTCAATTATCTTAATTTAATCGGTCATATCTAAAGTAGCATAATAGATGTTCACACGCGCTTCTGACATTTCCTAATTACCACTTGTCATACTTTATAAATTAGAGTAATAATTATATATGGAGACACAACATTTTTTTCTTTCAAAAATTGTTATTCTTATAAGGTTTACTTGCATGAATGTAAATACTCTTTTGAAAAAATCAAGTGATATTTCATAAACAAGAAAAATGATAATCCTAGAGGTTTCATGTTTCATGCTGTAATTATTTCACGATTTTGTCAAGGGTTATTTAATTTTCCTTTTAATAAAAAAAAAAGAGACTTGTATTAAATAAAGTATTGACACGCAAAGAGAGATCACCCACAATACCATGCTATTCCTATAAGAGTAGTGATACTATCACATAAAATCGCTCATATTCACTCATATACATGACACGTGGGCTATACCAATATACAGGTATGTGAGCGATTTTTATGTGATAGTTGACTTATTGTTAATTGGAACATTTACATTTTAGATTACATTTTAAAAAGTAATTACAAAAATAGTGCACTCATTAAATATTTACAATTTTAATGTATATAAATTTTTATTTTCAATAGTAGTGAAAAAAATGATCCCTTTAATTACGTTGTGTTATTTAAGGTGTTGCTGACATGGCAATTCAGTTTTCTTTTTGAAAAAAAAACTGAATACGCTTTATGCGGGACAAGGGGCTCGAGTTTCAATTTAAATTTTGGTATTATCTTTGTTCGTCTTCTTTTTTCCAGTTAAAAACCCTTATTATGTGATTTGGGAACTCTTTAAGCCAAACCCTTTTTTTAAGCAGTATGTCGTTGCTCTTTTCGGTGAGATTCGTTTAGGCGTTTTGGTTAACTGGTTCGTTGTTTGCTTATTATTCTTTTACTCGTGATTATTTGCAAGTTGTTTGGTGTGTTCTTATTCAATTGTTCTACATTTTTCGATTTATTTGGGTTTTGGTTGTGATGGTGTCTACGAGGAAGAGAATGGAGGGGGTGAGGCATAAGAAGAGCGATGGGAAGAGTAAACAACTCAGGGAGGATGATTATAGAAAGGATTTGAAGATATTTGTAGAGGGAAAGGATAGTATTTCAAAGTCTTCAAAAAAGGGGAAGTTGTTAACGGTGAAATCAAAGGTTGAAGATAAGAAATTGGGGAGACATAAGAATAAGAAGGCTAAATCTTTGGTATGTATCGATTCTGATTTCGAAGTTGCTGCAAAAAAAGAGGGGAAAAAAGATGCAGTTGAGGCTCACAAGAGAAAAATTGTTCCATGTCAAAAAAAATTGAAGGTTTGTTTATTTTGTTTTCAGTTTGTGTTTAGTTTCAGAGATTAGTATATAGATTATATTTTTGTGATTATGCATGTTGATTATGTTTTGATGGAAACTAGTTGATTGAGATTTGGTTACCAACATTTATATGTTTGGAAACTGATTATTTCTTAATTATTAAAATGTATTTTTTATTACAATAGAGTTGGAGATTGATGCATATTTTTATTCTATGTGGTAAAATGGTTATGTTATTTTCGAGTGGACGTGTTGTTAGTATTATTTTCTAAATTTGTTAGTTTATCAATTGTTATATATTAAATAGTTTGATTAATTTGGGTTTTGATGCATCATTTGATATATTATTTGGTTATTAGTATTAGTGTTTTTTTTAGTATTGTTGATTTAATAGTTTTTGTTTTAAAGTTTAAAGATGTTGTATTTTGATTTGGTTAATGTGTTTTTAATGTAATTTATTGTATTTTTTGATTTGGGATCTATTTTACGAGGAGCATAATAGAAACTTCACAAAAAGTAATTAATTTATTGGTGTGATATGGAGGTTCCATATATTATCAAGAATAAATTATGCGAGGACAATTGAATAAGTTTAAGTTGACATGTTTTGGTAAATTTTTTGAGTTTGGGAAACCACAGATGTTTTCACAGATTATCCATCAAGCTTTGATTAGGGAAGTTTATCAAAGAGATGACGGGGAGATGTGGTTTTATTTAATGAGAGAAGGTAAAGATTTGGATTGCTGAATTTTGTTTAATTTCCGGTTTAAATTGGCAAGGAAATGAAGAAATTGGTAGTTTCAAGAGGATTGAAAATAGGTTGGTGGAGAATTTTTTTCAAAACAAGGTTCTAACCCGTTCTAGTATAGGGAGGATTTATAGGAGTGCTTGTTTTGATGATGATGATGAGGCGCGATTAGGATGTCTATCATTTTCTTGCTTTTAACTTCATACTAGCTCTTTGCTTACGACAATTCGTTGATGAAGCTTTGTTTAATTTTTTGACTTATGGTGATGTTGCAAGTTATCCATGGGGAAAAGTTGCTTTTGAACAAACAAAGAATTCTCTATCACTTGTTGTAAAAGGACATGTAAAGAAGGATAAGTATGGTGGGGTGATATACAATTTCTATAGTGATAGTTATTGTAAATCTTACAAGCTTAGTGGTTTACCTTATGTACTTCAAGTTTTGTTGTTTGAAACAATTCCTACATTGAAAGTTAGGGGTTTCTGTATTGATGATAATGATTCAGAATTCAGATTATTCAGATGGAGGGAGTTAGGAAAGGCTCCCAAGAATGAGAAGTTGAACGACAAAGTTTTTGGTTCTGGTCAGGTATGTTGGTTACCATTTACGTTATATTCGGTTACCTTTTCATATGTTATTGGTTACTGAACCTATTTTTTTTTATGTGTAATGTCTTGTTTCTTTTATGTGTTCAATGTTTCTGATATTGTATATTTGTTGCTTTTAATTTGTTTCGGTTAATTATTCAGAATCTTGTTCCTACGGAGGATAAGAAGTTGCGGTTTGATCTAGGAGCTTTTTATTTTTTCAGTGGAAGTGACAGTGGAGCCAAAAGGTCTGATATTAAAGTTGAATCATCAAGGAAGGTTAAAGACCTTATGTTTTCTATTTACGATGTGGAAAAATTATTGATGAGCGGGTGAAGCCATTGGAAGGAAAGGTGATGGAAGTGAAGAAAGAAATCGAGAAGTTGGGTGTTGAGTTTAAAGATCAATTGCAAGGGTTTCATATTCAAATTTGTAGGGATATAAAAAAGATGTTTAGAAAGCAATTATATGGAAAATCTAGTTATCTTAAGCGGAGAAATATAAATGTTATTGATGATGATGATGATGATGATGATGATGATGATGATGATGGTGATGATGTTGAGATGGATGAAAATGTTGATGGTTATGATGTTGAGATGGATGAGAATGTTAATGTAGTAGTTGATGATGTTATGAAGGTTGAGGATGATGTCGCAATTGAAGTTGATGACATTTCAAAACAGTTTCATGGAAGTAATATGGATGATGTTGGTGGGGTTGGTGTGATTCATTTTGAAGAAGTCGATGCAAAGGTATATATATATGTTAGATTTTCATTTTTATTTAATATTTATTAAGTAAGTGATAAAAATTTTCTATTTTTTTTACAGACTGAGAACAAGAATGACAATTTAAATTCTCATGGTAAAGAGATTGTTGTTTATACTCCTAGACGGCTCCTAATTAATGTTGAGAATGAAAAGGTTAAGCATTTTTTGCTTTGTTTTTTTATGTTATATTTTTAAGTCTTATATTGAACAAAAGTATGTTTTTTTTATCAGGTTGACAAGATTAATGAAATTCCAAGATTTGATATCTTAAGTCGGTCACGTTGGTCGAGAAAAATGGTGTTTTACACCGATTGAGGTTAGTAATTTTTTCAACAGTAGTTACATGTATATGTTGTATTAGTTACTTAAATATGATGTTTATGTTACTATTGATTGTGTCTTGGATTATTAATTTGATATTGTTATTATTTTTTTGTGTCATGTCTTAAAATTCATTATAGGGTAGTAAAAGTGATACAACGAGACGGTTCATTTGCTTGATGACATGGTTATGACAACACCACGATTTAATCCATTGTGTTGAAGTTGAAAAATCTGCAACTAACACAATGAAAAGGCCTGTCCGCATGTATGCGAAGAGTGCGGTGTTGAAGAGTCCTTATACATCGAAGTTTGGTTCAAATTGATTCAACTCAAATCATTGTTGAGGATAGAACATTACTGCGCAGGGTCATCTGCTTTTTTTCGAGATGTTTGTATGGGTATGCCTTTGAAGTTTCAAGATGTTATGTTTGAGCAGTGGTTTAAAATTGGTTTAAATAACAGAAAAAGGTATGTTTATTGGAGTTTAATATATTTATAATATGTCTTTTCTAGGAGATACAATCATTTATTTATTCAGTCCAATATGTTTCTGTTTTGAAGGATTGAAAAATTTTCGGGAAACAATGACAAAATAGACCCTTCCTTTAGATTTGGGTCTATTTCAATATCCTAAAAAATGTGGTTTTACAAGCTGAAGACCCATGGTCAGTGGCTTGATGATGATGTGAGTTCTTTTGATATTTTTTAATTATGCTTGTTGGTTTTGGTTACCTTATCTCAATATTTTGGTTACTATATGTTTCTGTATTGGATACTTATTTTTTTAAAGTTTTAATTTTTTTTTTGTTAATATCTGATTGTTATCATGGTTTTATTTTTGGTTCAAAGACATCAACATCTGTTTGTATTATATCATAAACCTGCTGATACTCGAACAATATTCAAATAAGGGTTACGACAAAAGATTGTTGGTTTCATGTGAAGTTGACTAACTTATATGTGGAATATTCTAATAAAAATTGTGATAAGACATTGTTGTTGGGCAACGGTGATGTGGCTGAGTATATTCATGGTTTTTTTATGGAAGTCAACACACCGTGGGTTGATGTTGATTTTGTCATGTTTCCCGTTCATATGGCAGTTCATGGCCATTGGTTTTTACTGGTTTTTGATGTGCATCGTAGAGTGTTAGTAGTTTATAATTCTCTACAACAGAACAGGGACATCATGCGAACAAATATCAACGATGTGTGTGAGCCATATATTTTCATTCTTCCAATAATATTGTCTGGATGTGGTTTTTGGAAGAATAGATCCGATATTGATTTCAATAACAAAGGTAACTATTTTAGTTGATGTTGGTAAATAAACAGTGCTAAATGAAAATTTAATGACACTTGATAATGTCTTTCATGTTTTTGTCTTTTTGGTTAAGATGGTTTATCAATCAAATACAAAGGGTTCCAAATAATATTGGTTAATGTTACAATCAATATTATTTGTAGGTAACCAAATTGTTATAGTAATTTAATACATTATTAAACAAATTCTATGTGTTTTAAGGTTTCTACGGTGTAGCCAAGTATACAAAGAAATGTGTATACATTTTATATGGATTACATTATGATATTGTTTTGTTGGTTCAAATTGTTGTTTTATTTGTCTTGCTTTTTTATTTTTTAAATAATCTTCTTTTTTTTATTGTTCAGTAGGTTGACGAATTCGTATATAAATGTAACAATTTTAATTGTATTTGGGAACCAATCAATACTAACATTCAATTGTAATAGCATATGTTTCAGATAGTTGCCAAATTGTGAAAAAAAAGTAACTATTTTAGTTGATGTTGATAAATAAATAGTGCTAACTGTAAATTTAATGACACTTAATAATCTCTTTCAAGTTTTTGTCTTTATGGTTAAGATGGGTTGCAATCAGTCATATAAAGGATTCCAAATAATGTTGGTTAATGTTACAATCAATAGTATTTGTTGGTAACCAAATTGTTCTAGTAATTTAAAAATCAATTAAACAAATTCTATGTGTTTTTTAAGGTTTATAGTGTAGCCAAGCATACAAAGAAATGTGTACATTTTATATTCTATGTTTTAAAAATAATAATTTAAAAATTACAAACAAAACTTACGACGCTTAAAATTGTTTTTTCTAAATACGATACAGTTGGTTGCCAAATATGAATTCAAAGGTAACCAATTAAATGTTGGTGTGCAACCAGAATGTCATAAGGAAGAATTACAACTCAGTAAACCAAGTAAACTTCAACGAGTTTGTTACATTTGTTTTGATGTTGTATAATATCAAACCTTTCGTGGTCTCAAAATTGGTGGATTATTGCATGTTTTCCTGTTGTGCCCCTTTTCTTGGCATCTGTTGCACTTATTTTGAACTGTATTTTCAGATACATGCTTGCATCTACCTTTCTTTGGTCTTCTAGCTGGTCTTCTTGTATTTGGTGGTTGGACACATATGTTTTTAATATCTTCTGGAACATCCCAATGCTCTTTGTCATCCAACGACATGATGGAAGTTGAATACGTTTCTACCAAAGTTTTTTTTGAATAATATTTTGAGCAAAAATCATAACAGCTCAAATTCCTTTTTACCAATAACAATAAAGAAATGTGCGAGGGCATTTCATGGTAATCTTGAAATTTATGGCGTGTGCGTATCTTTTGTTCCATGTCCATGATAAATTATTTGGCGATATCGTAAAATAAAGGAAAATTACTAGGTTTGATGTCTCAACCTACAATATCATTTAATTGTGTAGTTAGTATGTATAATATTTTTTTGTATATGTAATTTGGAATAATCAAAGTCATATGTCTTTGTTGGTATATTTATCGGTGTATTTTGGTAACCAAAATCGCATAAATTTGATTATTCCAATTTGTTGTATCTGCACATAAAATTTAAAAGTTGTATGACTAACCTTAAGTTTCTTTGACTCAATGATATTAGATTGCAATCTTCTTTCAGCTGTTGTGGAAAGGGTAATGAAAGATGACATTGCTGATTGTTTGTTTGTGAAATACCATCTTTGAACCATACAACGCAAGAGATTCAATCATCGACGAATTGGAAGATTTACGATTTCCTTTATTGCATTGTTAATAGATTAATGGTGTTCAAGTCATTGTTGAGTATCTCTCACAAATCCCATGGAGGCTCGTGCACTTTTCTAAATGAACTTCTTCTTCCAAATATTTTCTTATTCGAGCATCAATTGCATCAAGTTGAGCCATGTGTATATTGAATTCTTCAATGGTGTAAGCTCTGCAAGCCGCGTTGTATGCTTTTTTGATTTCTTCTCCTTTCTTTTTGAACTGTTTTTTTATATTTTTCAAAATATGGTATGTCGTGAACCGTGCATGACATCGTGGAACACACCGTTAAGTCCCTTTATAATTGCTTCATGCCTATCTGAGACAATGCATTGTCCTTCTCTTACTCCACAAGCATCTCTCAAATTAATGAAAAACCATGTCCAGGATAATTCATTTTCACTGTCTACAACTCCAAAAGCAATTGGTATAATATTTCTGTTTGCATCGTGTGTGCTTGCTATGAGAAGTGTACCCCCGTAGGTTGATTGTATGGAGGTGCCATCAATTACAATGATAGGGAAACAATGGTGCCATGCTTCAATGGACGCTCCTATTGCAAAGAAGAGATATTTGAATCGACCATTATTTTTCAATTGCAAGGATATGATGGTTCCTGAAAAGAATTTTCAGTTTGGTTAATGTAAATATATGTAATAAATATTATCC
Organism: Panax ginseng; assembly: GCA_020205605.1. Classification (NCBI taxonomy): domain Eukaryota; kingdom Viridiplantae; phylum Streptophyta; class Magnoliopsida; order Apiales; family Araliaceae; genus Panax; species Panax ginseng. The sequence goes on from CM035147.1 coordinate 96,557,958, forward strand.
ATATTTGTAGTTAAGGATGCACTAAGTGTAGTACTACTGGTATCCAATTAATCAGAATTTCACATTTCTCACAGTATTCAAATGGTGTCCAAAATACTTTTTTATTAGTTACATTTCATGTATATAATGGTCGCATGCAAAAATGATTTTTAAATTTATATTTCATTATTAAAGTTAGTAGACAAACTTTAATTAATAGGCAACCAAATCATTTAATTTGAATAAATGTAATATTTAAAATATAAATGAAAAGTTTCTAATTGATACTTGGATTTGTTTTTTTCAGCATGTGCAACTATGAAGGAATAATAGTGTAGTCGTGTGGATTCCCTCTTACTCTTTCCATTGCTTTTTCTTTTGCTCTCCATGCTTTTTGGTAGGTGATGGACACATTATAATCCGTCATCATATCTTCCACAATATCAGTTGGTGTGTAAATTTTCTTGAAGTTAGTTACTCTATGCATTATGCATTCACTAACCATCTGACTACTTGCTTGTCTATGATCTCCAAGCAGTATGTTAAATGAACAACTGTGTAAATCATTAAATTCTCTCACCTTGAACATATTTGTCTTCCGAAATTTTGATGCTCTTAGTTTCCATTTGCAATTTTCATTGTCGATGCATGCAAGAACAAAGTCTCTTCCACTTGTTCTTTCTACCTTGTGTTGTCTGTTTTGCCTGATTGAATGTAGCCTTATTGCTTGTGTTAAGATTCTTTTGTCTTTGTAAGTTTGATGGATTTTGAATTCAAACTTATTCGGATCTGATATGACCTCATCACTTGTTATATCTACCTTGTGTTGTCTTTCTTGTTCTTTATCAACAGTTTCACTGGCCATATGCTCAACAAAATGTGATCCAAATTGGTCTTCTTGTGTTTCCAACAATTCAAGATCAGAATTCCTTTGTGCCAATCTAATCGGTGATTCATCGTGCATTATATTTTCTTCTTCAATTATCACGTTTTGTAAGATTGTAGTTCCTCCATTGTGTGGTATTCGAATCTATAATCGGTGGATACTTTTCCATATTCACTTTGAATTTCTTCTCGATTTTCATATAAATCAAGAAGGTTGATTCATTTGTCACCTTGATTGGAGGGATGTCATTGCTAATATGAAATTTGATTGTCAACTCATTTGTAGCATTCTAGGCTTAATGCATTGCATATCAAGTTGTGCATTTACGTGAATGAACAAGTTGAAGGGGACTAAGAGCCTAAACTTGAAATCTTGATATTAGTTCATCACACTCTCCACGTCTTTGTTGAAGTAAATTACAACCGGAATCATATCCATGTTACTTAATAATCAAAACATTAAAATTAATACAATTATGTAAATAGTGGGATATATGAACATCACGTAGTAATAAATTGTAAAATTTTTAGTAATAAAAATTTTCAACATATTGTTTGCATTATCAAATTTAATAATGCATAGATGAGCGAATGTAATCATACTATGTTATGAATGATGTCGATTATGAAAATTATATGAATTCTTCAAATCATGAATGTGCAATATAATTCCCGATAATTCTGAAATTAATACTATTACTTTATTGGTTTTCAAATCAACATTATCAGTAACCAAAATAGACATAATTAGTATCTATGAATATGTAACAGACTGTTTTTGTTAAATTTATAAACAAAACAAATATTATGTTTTTGAGGACGATTAATAATAAAGAATGCACATGAAGGAATTCGAAACTAAATTGTATTGAATTATGCATTTATTTAAAGTAACCAAACCTATATATTAATGTAGCCAATATATTATATGAATTCTTCAAACCATGAATTTTGCAATACAGTTCCCTTTCATTACTGAAAATTAATAATATTACTTTATTGATTTCCAATTCAACATTATATGGTTTCCAAAATATTTTATGAATGATTCCAGATTATTAGTATTGTTTTTACTAAGGCCAAATCAAAATTATCAGTAACCAAAATAGACATAATTAGTATCTATGAATATGTAACAGACTGTTTTGGTTAAATTTATAAACAAAACACATATTATGTTTTTGAGGACGATTAATAATAAAGAATGCACATTTAAATTCGAAACTAAATTGTATTAAATTATGCATTTATTTAAAGTAACCAAACCTATATATTAATGTAGCCAATATATTATATGAATTCTACAAACCATGAATGTGCAATACAATTCCCACTCACATCGAAAATTAATAATATTACTTTATTGGTTTCAATTCAACATTATATGGTTTCCAAAATATTTTATGAATGATTCCAGATTATTATTATTATTTTCACACGGTGGCCAATCATCAAAATTATCAATAACCAAAATAGACATAAATAGTATCATGAATATGTAATGCATCGTTTTGGTTAAATTTATAAACAAAACACATATTATGTTTTTTGAGGACGATTAATAATAAAGAATGCACATTTAAATTCGAAACTAAATTGTATTGAATTATGCATTTATTTAAAGTAACCAAACCTATATATTAATGTAGCCAATATATTATATGAATTCTACAAACCATGAATATGCAATACAATTCCCACTCGTTACTGAAAATTAATAATATTACTTTATTGGTTTTCAATTCAACATTATATGGTTTCCAAAATATTTTATGAATGATTCCAGATTATTATTATTGTTTTCACGGTGACCGAATCATAGTTGCTTGATTATATAGAATAATTACTTGCATTACCTTTGTAGTTTAGTTTTGTAGATTGATTCGATGTCTCGAAATCTTCTTTACGATTATGTTAGGAAATCTTTGAATTGTTTATTTGAATGTGGTGTTCGGATGCTCTGTTTTTGCTGCCTCTTGCTTTCGATTTTCGGTTTCTTCTATTGTACTGGATATGCTTCTTCTAGATTGCTACTTTGTTTCAGACTAATATACTTTTTGATTCTTTTCCAGAAATTTTTTGATCGTTTATTTGAATGTGGTGTTCGGATACTGCTTTTTTTTGATTAACATTACTTTTTCGATTTACATTTCTTGAATATGCTTCTTCTCGATTGCTCCTTTGTTACAGATTACAATAATATACGAAGATTCCTTTTTGATCTTCGCCGGATTCGTATATTGGCGACGTAATTTTTGAGTAATTGAGTTAGTTAGTAACTGCCAAAATAAGTGGAGTAGTTTTCTCCTTGAATTAAGGGTTTTATTTTTTTGTTGGATTGGATATACTGACGTGGAATGCACTATTGTTGATATTATTATACAGTATTTCATTGTTAATACAATTATTTAGTTGATGCACTATTGTTATAATTACTTTATATTAGTTGTATACTTATGTAAAAAACCCTTGTTAATTTGTTACTATAAAAACCTCTTTGCCCATTAATAATCTGTTAGGCCCAGAATTGAAAGGTCTATTCCATTCCGCAAGTCGATATTAGTGCGTCAAAGCCAGCCAAACCAAAAATCAAGTGATATTTCATAAACAAGAAAAATGATAATCCTAGAGGTTTCATGCTGTAATTATTTCACGATTTTGTCAAGGGTTATTTAATTTTCCTTTTAATAAAACAGAAGGAAAAAAAAGACTTGTATTAAATACTAGTATAAAGTGCTGACACTATCACATAAAATTACTCACATACACTCACATATTGTTATGGTCCACATGACTTGTTCTGCACGTAGGTCGTACCAATATACATGTGAGTATATATAAAATGATTTTTATGTGATAATAGACTTATTGTTCCTATAAAAACCTCTTTCCCCATTAATAATCTGTTGGGCCCAGAATTGAATCCAGGTCTTTACTAGCGTGTGAAAACTGGTATGGAAGTCTAGTACAATTCCACAGCAAAAGGTCTATTCCATTCCGCAAGTCGATATTAGTGCGTCAAAGCCAGCCAGCCAGCCAGATTCAAAGCTTCCTAATATACAAATATCCAAACACATCCTTTTCCATCTCACAACCCACCCACAATACCATGCCTCTCTCTTCTTCTTCCTACATTTTCTCTCTCCCATTCTTCACCATCCTTCTCCTCTCAATCCCTCCACCATCATCAGCCCAAACACAGCGAGAAAAAACCATCACTTCCTTCTCTTTCTCAGACAGTCCATGGTTGCCAGACCAGAACCAAATCCTTCTCTCGCCAAACTCAACCTTTGCTGCTGGTTTTCTGCCTCTTCCCAATTCACCAAAGCTCTACAACTTCTCAATCTGGTATTATAACATCTCCGTTAAGACCGTAGTTTGGTCGGCCAACGATAGAACCCCGGTCAACGGGACATTCCCACTCGTCATCACGCGCTCTGGCCAGCTTTGGTTAAACGGTTCTTCCGGTCAGAACTTATGGCCATTTAACTCGACTGAGAATGCAAACACTACAAAACTCATTCTTGGTGATGATGGGAACCTTGTGCTTGGAAAGTGGAATAGTTTTGATTATCCAACCAATACTATTCTTCCCAATCAACCCATAAATGGAACATTGACAACACTATCATCAAAGAATGGGAAATACAAGTTTGAGAGTTCCAAAGGCCTTTACTATAATGGCAGTGAGAGTTACTGGAATGCATCAAACGTGTTTCTGCAACTTGATGATGACGGGAAGATCATCAAAGAAAACGGTGATTCTTTCATTACATCGGATTTTGGCGACACCAAGTTGAGAAGATTGACTCTTGATGAAGATGGTAATCTCTTGGTTTATGCTTTTGATCCGAAACTGGGTCAATGGACTAGTGTTTGGCACGCAATGTTTGAATTATGCAGAATACAGGGTAGGTGTGGTCCCAACTCTATTTGTACTAATTTTGATGCTTCAAACTCTATATCCTGTGTCTGCCCACCGGGGTACTCAAAGGGCGGGGATTCATGTGAAAGGAGACTTCCGATCAACAACGACCCAAAAAACAGCAGGTTTTTACGTTTAGACTATGTGGCTTTTAGAGGCAGTTCAAACCAAACAAACCTAAAGGCTAGGAATTATTCAACTTGTGAAGCCGAATGCTTGAGTTCCCGGAATTGTCTCGGGTTCTCATTCAAGTATGATGGGAGTGGTTATTGTGTGCTACAGTTGGATAGGCTACTATATGGATATTGGTCTCCGGGTATAGAAGCAGTCACTTTTCTCCGGGTGTCTAAATCCGAAACTGAAACATCAAACTTCACTGGCATGACGAACGTGCTCGAGACGACATGCCCTATTAGAATCAGCCTCCGTGAACCACCAGAAGAATCCACTTCCACAACCCGAAACATAGTGATAATATGTACCCTCTTTGCTGCAGAGCTTATTAGTGGAGTAGTTTTCTTCTGGGCTTTCCTAAAGAAGTATGTGAAGTACAGGGACATGGCTCAAACCTTTGGGCTTGAATTTTTGCCAGCGGGCGGACCAAAACGGTTCAGCTATGCGGAGCTCAAAGCTGCTACTAATAATTTCTCCAGCATTATTGGAAAAGGTGGGTTTGGGGATGTTTACAGAGGAGAGTTGAGCGATCACCGGGTTGTAGCGGTTAAATGCTTGAAAAATATAACAGCCGCTGAAGAAAAGAAAGGCGAGTTTCGTGAATTTTGGGCGGAGGTCACAATAATTGGCCGGATGCACCACCTCAATTTGGTCCGTCTATGGGGCTTTTGTGCTGAGAAGGGTCATAGAATACTTGTTTATGAGTATGTGCCTAATGGTTCACTTGACAAGTACCTCTTTCGTCCGGGACAAAGCAGGTCCGCAGGTGTTGAGTCAGATGCGGATGTAGATGCAAACACGGAAAGAAAACCAATACTTGATTGGAGTATTAGGTACCGAATTGCTGTAGGTGTGGCAAGAGCAATTGCTTACCTCCATGAGGAGTGTTTAGAGTGGGTACTACACCGTGACATCAAACCAGAGAACATACTTTTGGGGGACGACTTTTGCCCGAAGGTAGCGGATTTTGGATTGGCTAAGCTGAAGAAGAAAGAGAAAGAGAATGTGGTGAATATATCAAGAATTCAAGGGACCCCAGGGTACATGGCACCCGAATGGGCCAAATCAGACACAATCACACCGAAAGCTGATGTTTATAGCTTTGGGATGGTATTGTTGGAAATTGTGAGTGGTGTGAGGAATAGAGAGATCCAAGGATCTAAAATGGATAGTGAAGACTGGTATTTTCCTATGTGGGCATTTGACAAGGTTTTCAAGGAAATGAATGTAGAGGACATTTTGGACAGTCAGATTAAACACACCTACGATAGCCGGGCACACTTTGATATGGTGAATCGGATGGTGAAGACTGCGATGTGGTGCCTACAGGATCGACCCGAGACGAGGCCGTCAATGGGGAAGGTGGCTAAGATGCTGGAAGGGACAGTCGAGATCATAGAACCAAAAAAGCCAACAATATTCTTCATAGCAGAAGACCAGTAAATAAATTGTACTTGAGGCAACACCATATGAATTGAAACTTGTTAGTAATATAAATTTAAATTAGGAACATTAGATGTGAGATGTCAAAATGTTGACCAACTATGTATTAAATGTACTCTTGAATATAATATAATCCGGTGGCTCCAGCCAAACCACCATTTTATATTTTATTTTCTGACTATATTAAGCATGCAACTTTTATGTAAATCATCTCTATATTCCTGTCAAAGCATAAAGTGGGAGTCTTTTTGATACTTTACCTAATTTTCAACATTGTATCCTTGTATGTAAGTCAGAAACTGGCACATATATGGAAATAAACTGAGTTTACGCAACAATCAAATGGTTCATATATCAACTACTTCACCAAACTAAGATAACAAACATAAGAAAAAGAACCAAACCTGCTGAACTGAAACATAGATTATTTCCTTCTGTCCAACAAAATAAAATAAAATTGAGCATATAGAATGAATTTGTATACCTTATTTACACCCAATCCTTGAGAACATTTTGGCATATCTTTTGAAAATATTCAAGCTGTGATTAATCACCAAAAGATATATACAAGCTCTGTGTATTGAGTTTTTCAACGCATGAAAGCTAAAATATGTAAGCTAGCTAAAAAATTATTCTTTCAGAAGTGTTGAAAAAGCAGCAGACAAACTTATTTCGCATATCCTAGTGGTATGACATATTAGATATAGAAGTACAGATTGATTTGATATTTCATACAAGGCAAACAAATATATTCCAAAGGCTTCCGCAAAGACTTTACCTGGACACCGAGTAGCATCTTTGTTTCCATCATCTGACATAATGCCGTAAAAAACTTGATACGGATAACTTCGTTGTAGGCATGTACCCAGCTTCCTCTCCACAAAGAAAATCCATACCTCACTCTATGACAGTGTTCACCATCAACCAAATCTTTTCTGTCAACTGGATTAATTTAAAGCCTTCACCAAAAAGACCTGCAAAGAAGACAACAAATATATTATAAATGTAGACCTCACTGGAGACTGGAGAGCCAAAGGAGAAAAAAACTTGCACTAATTAGTAACAAGAGGACATGGGCGGAATAACATCAGTTTAGTTCAAACATGTTGTAGTCAATAACTTGGACTGTTGGGCAATATAATTATTTTGCAGTAGGATAGGTTCAGTAGCTGTATTATAAGCAATGGCAATACAGAACGAGTTTCATTAAACTTGAAAGATTTCTTCCCCTGTTTAATACTCCCTCCGTCCCATGATAAAAGTCCTGGTGGACTTTTCACGCATATTAAGAAGAGGAATAAAATGACAAAATTGTCCATAATAATGTCATTAAATATGGAGAGAGAATTAGAATAAGAAAAGTAAGAGATATTAAATGGTACGGGCATAATAGGAAAAAATATGTAAAAGTTTGGTTATTAAAGGAAAGTGGACATTTAACATGGGACTACCCAAAATAGTAATAAGGACTTTTATCCTGGGACGGAGGGAGTAGCATTTTCCCTGATAAAGATTGAACGACAGGTCCAAGTGATTAGAAAGTTTAAATCAGACAAGCTTCAACGAGAAAGTTTGTGTCTTGATATATCAATAGATTCCAGTTGTTTGGAATTGCCAATCTTCTCAATGATCCTTCCCTAAATATGATTTGCAGCTACATTCAAATCCCTCAACTGAAAGAGATGCATTAAATCTTCTGGAAGCTCCTATACTTGCGGAAATGCTCCCATTTAGTTGATTCTTACTAATAGTTCAATAGTCTCAAAGATGATAATCTCTACAAGTGACATTGGGATTGAACTAGAAGAAGTTTGAAGAGAGTTTTTTAAACTCTCCCAACAGAACAGACAGGTAATCACAGAACTCATGATGAGAGAGGTCAAGTATTCTAAGTTGGCATAAAATTACCCATCTTAGTTGGGATTACATGGTGAAATTGGGCATCAATGTATTAAAGGAGAGTTGAGAAAAATCAAGCAATAGAGAAAGGTCAACATTCCAAAAGTACAATCAGATAATTGTATCGTTAAAAGAGATTTTTCTAAATGTGGAGATGTAGAAGGCCAATAAGCTAAGAAAAATTACAGACAAATCTAGGAAACATTGTTCCAACGGAGATCAAGGTGAAGCAATATATGTTGAAATTAACATAGGAAAAGAGGGGGGATACTATCAAGTTCACAAAAAGAAAATTTAATTACTGAAAGAGAAGGAATCATGATCAGCAACCCCCTGAAATTCACTCCAAGTGTTTCATCGTAAAAATACCCACCATAGACTATCAGTACTCAATTAGTAATGGAAATCTAGCAACACCAAAATTCACCAGATCTTGCATAAAAAAAATAAAATAACATGAGATCAATATAATGCAAGCTCAAGAGACATCCAATATGATAGAAAGACTTACCCTGGAAACCACATAAGATAGGTTAAGATATCTTAAATCCTTGCAGTTTTTCTAAAAATTTAGAAATTTGAATTCCAAAGAAATTGTTCATACTCAAGTCCAGGTAATTTAAATGTTTTAAATTGAGTAAAGGACTTTACCTCCCAACCAAGATCTGCTGTATTTATCTGATAATAAATGTCATTGTAGAAACCATCAATATCTAAACATGTGTAAAGCAAATCATTTGGTTCCATAAGTTTCTACACAAATTTCTTTGAATAAGACTTTTGACATTGTTCCACAAAATCATCACTACAACTGCAACCAAAAGAACAAATTCCAAGTAACGAAACTGAGCTGGGCTTTTTCTCAAACAGATGAAGTGCATTATCCGTCGGAGTCACATAAAATCAGTGTCAATTAATCAAGAACAACATTGAATAACCTGCGAGTGTATAGCTGAACTGATGCACTGAATGTGGGTCAAAATCTTTCAGCCTAGTTGCACTTGTTTTGATAGCCAATTCCTATATGATGGTTGTAAAACATAGATAAAATCCACCAACCAATAACTCAAATCGTCAGCCCCTGGTTTACTAAAACTTTGGTCTATTGTTGTGAACTTGTATCAAGCTTCCATGGCTTGCACAAGTTATGATTTAATTGGGCGATTCCCTCAATTTGCAACAGAGTGGTGAGCTATTGATTCCAAAGCTTCAATAAATGTACGAGGCTTAGTCTTATCCATGAAATTATGATATTTGCTCGCTGTATCCTTGGTGTTTGAAGGAATATTGGCCACAACAGGACACTCAAAAATGCTAAATAATGGAAAGGAAATCCTTAATATTTAGTTAGGATTTTATTCCTTTTTGTCGCTACCGTGCATGTATACTCTCTTTGCTTGCAAAGGCACGCAAGCGTTGGTGCATTTTGGGTGGGGGGTTAAATTATTTTTTGAAGCAGTTTCTTCACGAGGACATTCCTTGCCAAAACACCAGTCCAAATAGTATGCTCTCTATCGTCCATGTAATATACCGGTGGAGGTGGTTAATACTTATGTACCATCCATGTAACTTGTATACATACTCGTGATCTTAATTTGCAGGCCTCCTCGCTCGATCCATATATAAATAAATAAAACAAAGAAATCTTCCTCAAATCTTGTTATAAATGTTTGTCCTAATTATGTCAAGAACAAAAGTTAATAAAGATTTATTTGAAGATTATTATGCGTCAAACTTCTTTACACAATTAATGAATACTGTTAAATACGTAGACTACTGTCTGTCCCAATTTAATTTCCAAAAGAAAAAATCTTTATATATATGTTCCGAGTTCAAGTTAATTTTGGCTCATTTAGCACGACTAAATAGATGTAGAAATTTCGAAACTCATCGCAGGCTGCAAAACTTGTAGGTTTGTTATTTTTGGGATTTATGTATGTTCAGATTACCCGCTAACAAAACTCATTAAATTTATAGTATAGCCCATATTTCGTGGGGGATGTAGCTCAAATGGTAGAGCGCTCGCTTTGCATGCGAGAGGTACAGGGTTCGATACCCTGCATCTCCATTCTACTACTTTATTTTTTACTTTCCCTCCTCCCTAACTAAATTTTTATTATTGATGTTGAATGGAACACTTTTCTTTCACCTTAATTATATCCACACATTACATACATATTTAAAATATACCCTATTTTGTAACTTATTTTTTAAAATATAGTACAAGTGAAATGTAGAGTTACATTTTGCAGGCCTGAAATATATATATACTAGCGATAATCCGTGTCTGAAGGCATTGTATAATTTAAAAAAAAAATCATGAACACAAAAAAATGAAGCACTAAACTAAAAGCCTAAATGAAAATTATTATGAAGATAAATTTCAATGAATAAATAAATTTAAAGAATATCTAACTTTAATAGTCAAATTCTCAAAAATTTAAACTAAGTTTAACTACATTTCAAGATTTATTTTTTATTATTTATAAGCTTTTTTGATTATATTGATTGTAACTTTTTAAATAGTAACTTGACAATTAAAAATTCTTTGGAGTGAGAGAGTGAGATGATGGATGTGGGTTTGAATTTTTGAGAGATAAATTCTTGAAGCCTCAAATGATTTTAGATCGTTAGATGTTGAAGCCTAAATTGATTTGAGCCGCTCTGTTTTATATATATGAGGACGGATGTAAATCATACCTCTTAAATAGTATTAAAAATACATCGTTTTGAATATTTTTTTAAAACAAGTGGGGGTATTTTTATAAATAAAAAAAAAACAAATGGAACTACTATCTTTTAATATTATTTTATTTTTTAAAAGAATTGTCAAAACGACTTAGTTTTAATAAAGTTATGATGCTATTTAAGCAACGTTTTAGCACTAATAGCCCGTGAGGCATATGCATATTACATTTGTAATTTAAATTATGTTATGAATTATTAAAAGTTAAAACTTTAATTTGGAGAATAAAGTCAGAAACTTTTTAAATCCAGGGGTATATACCCAATGCAATATAATGCAGTGAATAAACTAGAAAATGACATGCATGTCTACATTAAATCACAAGTATTAAACCCTCAATTTCGTTTGGTTGTGTCACATGTCTGTTCTGTACCTGAAAGCACCGTTACATCCTTAAATTCCCTCACAAAAATCATGACCAACCAATTATTTAACAACAAAAACAAATGAAATTATCACAACTTTCATCTTCCTCGCTCGTGATCTATCATTTGTCAGCATATGCAATCACAATATTTTGTCAATCTTGAAAATGGCCAACAGGAGATGCAATAAATTCACCCACGAAATTGACAACTTATATCATTAATGTTATTTATGTTCAATTCAATGTAATTAATATTCACTCCGTCTTTTTAAATATTGTTTTAAAGAAGTATTTGTATCTCTTAATATTTGTCGTTTGAGAATTTTAATTAAATATTAATTTTTTAATTTTTAATATTATTCAAAGTATTAACTTTTAATTCACTCATTATAATATAATATTTATGCACAACTCGAAAACAATACTCCCTATGTCCGTTCCAATATATTAGCCGTTTGAGGCTTTACCACATGATTTAAGATATTATTTATTTCAATCATTTTATCATTAAATATAGTGTGAAAATGTCACAATTGACCGTGCAATTAATATACAGCCATGTAGAACAATAAAGTTACAACCATGGGAATGAGTGAAGGGAAAAATAACACTTTTTATCTACCTAAAAAACCTCAAAACGACTAGTAATATTTTGAAACAAAAAAAAATTCTAAAACGAATATTAAGGGACTCTCTAATGGGGCCACTACTATATATATTTCTCCATTCATGATCTTATCTTTTTTACAAGTTAAAAAGATTAATGTACGCCATGAATTTCAGCTACCTTTTATCCACACTTCTATCTATAGTACTAGTGCTCTCCTCTTCTTACATAACCCCGACTCATCCCTTGAACCCGGAAAGCACCACCAGTGTCGTGCTCGACGTAGAAGGTCAGGGGGTTCAAGCCACCACAATGTACTACATACTTCCCACCGTCCAGGGTAGTGGAAATGGCGGCGGGCTCGCCCTTTCGTTGCGAGACGGGAGGTGCCCGTTTTATGTGATGCAGGAAAGTCATGAACTCTCCAACGGCCTACCGGTCAGATTCTTGGCAATGAATAACAGGCAGGATGTGAATATAAGCTTGTCGAGTGATGTGAATGTAGTGTTCCATGCGGCGACAATTTGTGTGCAGTCTACAGGGTGGAAAGTTGGTGGGGTGGATGAGATAACTGGGCGGAGATATGTACAGAGCGGTGGGCTGACGGGGCGGCCCGGGGTGAGTACGGTGACTAATTGGTTCAAGGTTGAGAAGTATGAGAATGGGGATGGGTATAAGATTGTGTTTTGTCCAAGTGTTTGTAGTTTTTGCAAGGTTGTGTGTGGGAATGTGGTTGTGTTTTCTGAAGATGAGAAGAGATGGCTTGGTCTTGGTCTTGGTCTTCGTTTGAGTGATGATAATCTGCTTATTGTTAGTTTTAAGAAAGCCTGAATTAATTATACATAGATCGATCGATAAATCTAAGGTAGGTAGGTGGGTGGGTGCCTGCCTCTAAATTATTCAGGATCATCTAGACCCTCCCGGCACGGCTGTGAGATAGTGACATGAAAGGTTCGGCCTGTACGTTGTTCCAATTAAGCATAATCTGTTTCGGGAACCGTAGCAATATCCGATCGATCCTACACATGTGCATGCAGTGGGTCAAGGAGGAGATAATGAAATCATCATCATCCTTTGCTTTGTTTTAAGGAAAAGGATTTTAGCTAGCCAGGTCTACTCTACTATACTATATGGTGATGACATATATAATTTGGCTTGTATTTTGGCAATATATCAAACTAAATAGCAGGTAAGAATTTCATATCAGTAATTACTTACTTTTACGTTTATATGGAGTATATATGACGTACGTACTAATCTCCCCATGATCCATAATATATTAATTATTCAACAACACTTGCCCCTTCCCGCATGTCCATAATAAGAGCATCTTCACCAAGCTAGGGAATCACAAATTATAATCTAGGACTCAGATTTCACTTCATGATCAACAAGACTAAATATAGTTTATGGGATTTTCGATGAGTCAAAAAGATTATATCAAGAAATTAGAATTTGGTATACTATAATTTTAAATATATTTAAATGGGAGTGTGGAATAATGATTGATAGACAATAATTTATTAAATATAATATAATCTTTTAATATTATAATCTATTAAATAGTCTATCTGGTGAAAGAATTAAAAGATTATCTCATATATTGATGTCATATAAACTAAATATAGTACTCCCTCCATCCCTAAATAATTGACGTTATAGGGAGTTCAAAATTTCTCAATATATTTGACGTTACCAAGTTTCTAGGAAGCATTAATTATAATTTTTCCTCTATTGCCCTCAACTATGAGAGCAGATCCTCTGTCTTCAAATTCATTGTCCCCCTTGTGTCCCTCCACTTAAATCTTGACACATGTCCTTTTATTTAATTTTAGAATTAATTATTGTTAAGTAAGAGACTAGGTGTCAAGATTTAAGTGGGGGACAGGGGATCTGCTCTCCTCAACTATATGGAGTATTTCATTTATCTAGACAACTATATGGAGTATATCTTTTTTTAATTAATGCAAGGATAATTGTGATAATATATATTAATTTTAATAACAAAATTAGAGTAATAAATGGCTTCCTTAATAAATATGAAAACCTTCGAAGGAGTACATGATATAATTCACATTTAGATGCTCTAAAGAGTGTATGTACCGTCATTTGTTAATGGTACAGATTTTTTTTTTTAATAAATGGAACTAGCTGTACGTTATTCAGGAATATCATGCTTGCTTCAACAATAGCTTACTTTTCAATAATTATTTTCATTCCCAAATAGTACTTCCTTTTAGATACTTAGTTTTTAATATTACTTTCAATAATAAATAATACTTGATTCTCTCACTATTTTTTATTTAATAAATAACAATCTCTTTTTTCAAAATAAGGATGATATAAACATTTGATATTATATTTAAGAGTATTGTACAATCATCTCCTTAATATTTTATCTACAACTCTAAAAAGTCTTAAATTAAAAAAGGAAGAGAATAATATATAACAAGAGTACTAATAATAATATAATTAATTATACGCGCGCGTTACTAGTATGTATGTATCATTTCTCAACCAAATATTCTAAAATTAAACTGTTTGTTATATATAAACATTGCCAGGCATACATAAGACAATCTTTATACCTACCAGTACCAGGAAAATTGAATATTTTACCATCACCTGCATCGATCTTTTGAATTTCCAATTAAATTTTAATCTTCAAACTGAAAAAATGAATAGTGGGCCCATCAACAATCATGCATGCTGGCGTTGCACCACACACTTGTAACACAAGAAAAATGAAGGCGCCGGTTCATCATCATCGATGCCTCTGCACCTCGTGTGCTGCCACGCGTCACATTCATCACAAGCCACCATTCTCTCTCCATCATCAATTTTGGCCCCACAAACACAATCCAACTTCCCATCTTCAGGCCCACCTTCGTATCTCAATTTGGTATCCAAGTCCAGCCCATTTCCTCTCACCCAAACCTGCGCACCCGACTCCACCGCGCACGATATCAGCCACTCGTCATCTATTCCCTTCAACCCGCCTATTTGCGTCACAACCAACTCTTCCATCACACAGTACGTGTCTCTCAGTGCGCACTGCGCCACCAACTTCAGCTCGCCAATTGTCATCCCAGGGGGGACCATAACTACCTCACCAGGACATAACGGCCGGGTCAACTCGGTTTCCAACTCGTCAAAACTCGGTAGGACTCGGCATGTCAGCACCATTAGCTGACCCATCTCATCTTCTTTAAACAGCCATTCCTTCACAAAATGCTTGCTGTCCAAGACAACCCGAGTCGCCAAACTCACCGAGTACCACTCGGGGTAACCCAGCAGAACATTTTTATACAAAAACAGGACATCTCCATACACATCCAACCCTGGTTCATGAGCCATACTAGGTGACTCCACCATGTTTTCTTCTCGAATGGCGAATTCGATCAATCTTGTTGATGGGTTTTTGGAGCGAGAAACGATCTGATTTCCGATCATAGAACAATTGTTGATTGATTTTAGCACAAAATCAATGAGGCCAGTGTCACCAATGCACTGCCTAGCCCGGTCGCGTAATTCTTGCCGTGACATAGTCCAATTGCCAGGACCCACTGCCTTGTTAGCTTTCAATATATTCACAATAACTTGTGCAACATGCTCTAGCCTCTGCTTTGGCCATCTGGAATCAAGTGAAGATACAAATGTATTTGATTCTCTAGCAGATTGATCTGCTTCCTCAATAATGTCATGAATCCTGAACTCAAACACTTTGGTTAATGGATTAATCGAGCGAGAAACAATTTGATCACCAACAGCAACACAACTAATTGATTTGAGCACATAATCTATTAGGCCTGTGTCTCCAATATGATTTCGTGCCCCGGAACGAAGTTCCTTCCTAGACATAGCACTTTTACCTTCATCACTTGCCTTGTTCTCATTCAAGAGATTTACAATTACTGTAACTGTAAATTCTAGCCTCCTAGCAGGCCATCTGCAATCACTCTTGGCAAAATCACTTTTGGCGAGAGATGAAACAAATGTAGATAAACTGATTGGCTTGTCCAGTTTCTGACCATCTTTTTGATAAGTTTTTCTTGATGAAGCATGTTTAATCATAGGCAATGGTGTTTTCCTCTGAGTTGGGGCTCTAGAATTGAAAGCAAGTATAAACTGTAAAAGGTCACTAACTGTAACCAATTGGGTTTCACTCACTTCTCTATAACCTCTTACCAATTGTTCAATTTTTCTGCCTCGGACCGTGTTCTTGAAATCATTCGTGACCTTGTCAAGGTTTATTGTGCTCAAAAATTGGACAGCTCTATCATACTTATCCTCAGTAACTCCAAAACTTCCATGCCCAAATTTATAACCCCATTTCCCAAACCAAGTGGTCCCATATGCCACACCATGAAGCAATCTCAACTCCACTGCTTTCTTCCTGGAAAAGTCATTCACTGAAATTTTCCTGCAATTTATTTTCAAATTCAGAATCATATGATCTGACTGAAACTTCCAATTGATTAATTAGAAATTCATTATACTTGTATAGATAGCCAAAATACCTAGTTTGAAGAGTTGTACAAATGCGGTCCCAAAGATCCATGATATCGCTGCCATTAAGAGAATTTGAATCCTCATTCAATCTGTTGAGAGAGAGAAGATGGCCATATCCATTGCAGTGAATCAAACCATGCAATAGATGGGTTCGAAGACCAATACAATTCCCCTTCAATGGCTTATTCCAATTATCATCTGCTGGAATTATGATATGATACCTCCTTTTGGAAACAAAATGGTGACCCCATCCTTCAAAAACAAAATCAAAAACCCATCTCAGTAAAACACTTCACAACATCAAGATTCAAACACAATCATATTCCAATTCCCATATACATCAGTTTGAATGTATAAAAAACACCAAAAACCCATCTAAAAATTCACAAACAATTCCACTATTCAATGACAATTGCGTGATCAAATTGTGTAAACAACAAAAAATTATACTAGAATTCAAACGAATCACATAAGATTGGAGGTGAGGAGGGTACTAACCAATGAATTTACAGTGATGACAAAAGGGGCGTGGAGAGTGGTAAGTGGTAGTTTCTTCTATTATGTATAGAGGGAAAACGGAGTCGTTTGTATCGCTGAAGAGCAAAGTAGACCAAACGGGCATCCCAGAAACAGTGTAATTCTCATACTCTCCAAATTCTTGGAGAAACAATCGGATGTTATCTCGAAACGGGCCCTTTAGATGATGATCCATCACCGACCCGAAATTCTGAAACCCAAATACTCTTCGTTTTCCCTTTCTACTCTTGTAGGGCTCAATAATCGCGGTCGCCATTATCAGATCAACAGAGAAAAAATATATAATAGAAAGAAAGAAAGAAAGAATGAAAATGGAGAAAAGAAGAAGAGGGGAACAATCTGTTGTGTTTTTTGCTGGTGCGATTCGCGCTCGATTAAGGGGGGGTTTTGGAGTGAAATGACATGTATGTCTGTCTTGAGGGTGGGAGGCTCGGAGGGTTTAAGTGGGGCTTTTCGTCATTTTGTTTTGGTGATGACATTTTTTCTTTTGCGTTGTTTTTGCTTCTGTTGATCACATGGTTTGGGGGTGAGAGTGAACCGACTTCCATACAGGCTTAGATTCTATGCGGTGGGTATTGGAATAGTTGTTTACAACCTAAATATCTTAAGTGCTCTTTTATTATTTTAGAGCATTGCGAGAACTATGTGTTGAATTAGCGAAACATAAATATAGTATAAGTGGGTCTTATTTATTACATATTTATATTATTATTAATATTTTTTTATTTAATTATTTATAATATATATCAATTTTTGTTATTATTTTTTCAATTTATCTTATTTATTTTTTACTAAAATATAAAATTGTCTCAATATGTGTGCTTATGGGATGTTTTCATCTCTTAAGGTGTTTGATAAAACTGAATGAAATAGTTATGAATATTTAATAAAGCAGGATTTTGAAATAAAGTGAATTTTGAAAAAGTTGTTTAATAATTATTTAATAATCGATGTTTGAAACATTTGAATAATATATTTTTTTTATTATTTTACCCCTCTGAAAAGATTCAAAATTGTTATAAATTTATTTAATATTACTTAATATAATAGTTAATATTATAAAAAATATTAAATATAAAATACTTCAATCAGCCATTCAGCCAAAAAAATATATATATTTGGTCATTCAACTTAAAAAATCTGACCGATTCAATTATTCAGATAATTTTTATTCAAAACAAACGCACTGAATAAATAATTGATTCAACCATTCAACTCTAAACAAACACTCCCCTTAATTATCAAACCTCTCGCTCCAGGCACAATTTTAATTATTAATGTAAAGTTGTCCCTGTTAAACTATACTAATTTATAATACTCCACACAATTGACTTATATTGGGCGGGGTTTTGAACTATTAATTGAACGGGGAGCATAAGAAGTTGAATGGGTGAAAGTAGATTAGAATCTTAAAGTCATTTTAGACGATGCCGCAGCAACTGGTACAAGGACTATGAAATATCTATATTAATGTACAAAAATGGATAAATTAAAGCGACAAGATTAATAATTGGTACTAACTGATAAATAAATAAAAATTTTAAGCTTTGACCAAGTCCTCTCCATTCACAAAAGTGAGATGCCCCCAAGAGCATTTTCCTTGTATATAAACAAACATATGAAAATTTTATTTCTTAATCTATGTGAGATTTGGTTTTTCCCGCGTGTATTTATTACTCCCTCCGTCTCAAATTAATTGCTCAGTTTTGACTTTTTTAAGTCAAATTGACTATTTTTAGAATTAATAATTAAGCATATATAAATATATTTCTAAAATTATAAAAATTGGGATTAGTAATAAATTGTATATACTTTCTTTTGGTTATAATTTCTTCACCTATATTTTAGCAAAAATAGTAAAAAAATTAGTTTTAAAAATGGTCAATTTGACTTTAAAAAGTCAAAATTGAGCAATTAATTTAGGATGGAGGGAGTATCTTTTATCATTTTCAAGTGGGATCTTTGAGAGTTAATATCTCATTCATTACTCCATAAATTTGAACTTTCAAATATTTAATTTAATCTACTCATGGAGTATAACACATTAATATATGAAATCATTATAAATAATTAATGATACCATATTAAATTAGGCTCAAATTCTAACACTCTTTTTATTTGTATATCCAATAACCAATACTAATATGTTAGAGAATTGATATTTTTACAACATGAAAAGTGAAAGGTTCTAAATGAGTCCCACACTAGCATGCATGAGACGTGTAGAAATATCAACTTTTAATTACGGAAATAACAACTCTCAATATCTTATTATCTGATCTCAGTTGCACGAACTCCACCGGACCAGTACTGCACATTGCACAATCAAACTCACCCGTCGCTCTCATACACGAACGGGAAAACGTGATTTCCAGCTCCCAATTTTCCCGCCAAATTCCGACTTGTAGCTTAATAATAGTAATAATTTTATTATTTTTTGTACTTGAAGGAAATCTGTTTTACCATTTATTTCTCCCACAACCCACAATACAATTGTTGTTAAAACAGAGACTGCTTTGTTCCCAAAAAATGTTGTGCTTGGCTATTTGCTCTTTTCAGTTACTGTTAAGCTTTAATTGTATAGCCCTAACATTGATTGGCTTACTTGCATAACAACATATTATGAAATTACTAAAAAATGAAGTAGGAAGATGAATTTATACATGGAGCATTCCATTCCAGTTGAAAATAGAAGTAGAAATGGTAACAGACAAATAACAACACAATTACAATCAGAATAATGTCTCTACAAAAACAACATTGGTAACTATTCCCAATTAACAAACAACAGAAACTAGAAGAATTGCATATCTGATGCAAAGCAACAATGCACTTAGCTGCTTTTCCTTATTTCTTGTACCATCTCCTGTACCAAGTAAAAAGGAGCAATTGATGAGAATTTATGTTTACTTGTCAAACACACCGAGGTAAAATTGGTGACGTATATGCACAATGCAATTTGACTTGCATTACTAGCAAGCTAATAATAGCCTTTATCAGTCGTAATTCATAGTATCATTCAAATCATGGTTGCTTAAAGAATCAATTTCTTTACCAAACAAAGATGAGCAGAGGACTGTTAAACAAATTGGCGCAAGAAGCTTCCTAACCATGAAAAGCATCATGATTTAAAGCATCATGATAAAAGGAAATGGAAAGAAACAAGGGAAAAGTCCATTCCTTTTCATAAACAAATGATGCAACTGTAACAGCTCTGATCAGACTTAGGTACCTACTCTGAGGCTGTTTTGGGTTCTCTTAGTTCTTATTCTCATCCATATATAGGCATTATTACGATCCTACAGTACCCATATTTAGTAAAGACACAAATTTTATAAAAACTAAAAAAGACAATATTAAGAAAATAAATGGCAATAATTATGAAATACTAATATGTTTACTCACCAGTCATACTAAACAGATAGATTTGCGGTGAAGTTTTGCTCATACATCTGGCGGATAGACAAGCAGCTTAAACCCATTTTTTACCATGCTATGCTGTTGCTGCTGAATTACCCGGGCAGAAGCTGCAGCAGAACTGGTCGGCCAATACAATTCCATAGTCTGCAATGCAGATACACCCCCTAGACCAGATGGGATCGCTTCTAATTTTGTGCAGTGTTTGAGAACGACCCGTTCAAGCCTAGGGAAGTGATGAGAAGAAGCTTCCCACTGCACCAAATCTGTTCTGCCAAGTTGCAAGACTTTCAGAAGAAGAAAACCTCCATCAAGTGGTTCCCACCGTTCTCCCTTGAAAGCATATTCTTTTAGTTTGAGCACCTCTAGGTTTGGCAACATCCCAATTGTTGACATGTGCTCCCAATCCAGTAAGGTGTCTGACAAAGTTACTTTCTTCAGGTGCGGTGGGAATTTGTACCATTGAGGAAGGCATGGTAGTTTACCTTCAGAAGGTGGACAAGGGAATGTGTCATTCAACAATTTCAATGTTTCAAGGTTATCTAATTTGGCAAAATTGTCAAACATACTAGACCCTCCCTTCACCTCCATAAGCGTGACTAGCTTCCCACGAATTCCTAATTTTTTAAGATTGGGAGTCCTTGCTAAAATATTCTCAGTACAGCTATCTGGCGAAACAGTAGAAATGGTTTGTATATTTCTCCTTACAAATGGATCTTCATTATCCTTCCTGGTTTTGGCAGGAGGCCCATGTAAACGACTCGACCCGCTTGTATGCAAATGCCTAAACTGCAGCATTTTCCAAATATCTGCTTTAATGTCGAGGTCACGTGATTTAGTTTCAACAATGAGAGTTTGCAGGTTCCAAAGCTTGGAGATCGATGCAGGAAGACACTTGAAATTACCAAAGAGGGCTACATACCTCAAATGAACTAGTTGTACAATTTCACTGGGAAAACGGGAGAGACTAATGGACCTTACATCCAACACTCGAACCAATTTGAAGGCTTCATGGATGAATGATGTATGTTCTGGGGGCAATTCACTTTCTTCTATTGCAAAACACAAGAAAGAACGAACTTGTGGACTAGAAGGCTTTGAAGAAATATAGTTCAGAACATGTGAATGAATACAAAGGCGGCGATGGTAATTTTGGATTGGAATCAGAGAAGCATTTTGAACATTGCCTTTGATCACCTCCAAAAACTTTTCTTCTGCACCCTCCCTCAAGCACAAGTCACGCAACATATCATGAATGCGACATGCCTTTATTCGACCATTTGCCCTCTTCTTCTCCACTAATATTAGATTTCTCTCAACAAGGTCTTCCAAGTACTCCTCTGCTATATCTTCCAAACATGCCTGCCCTATTTGCTGTATGAATCCCTCAGCAACCCATAACCTGAGCAATTTCCACACAGGTATGGCAAAGTCTTCAGGAAATACTCCAAAATAAATGAAACAAACTTTCAAGTGATCAGGTAAGTGTTTATAACTTAGTGCCAGAACATCCATACATTGCTTTGGGTCTCTAGCAACATAAGAGCTGACACTATCAGCCACTTTCTTCCACCAATCCCGTGTTTTGTCTTTCTTTGAGAGAAGCCCCGCAATTACTACAACTGCAAGTGGTAGTCCATAACATTTTTTTGCAATTATCTTTCCAAGAACCTCCAGCTCTGAAGGGCAGCTTCCTTTTCGAAAAACCTTCTTCTGTAATAGCTCCCAACTTTCATCATCAGTTAGGAAACGCAGAGGATGAGGTGGGTTATCAGGGTTAGCATGCTGTGCTACATCTGTGTTTCTACTTGTTAACAATATCCTACTTCCACAATTCCTGTTCGGAAAAGCCATTCTAAGATCGTTCCACGCATCTATTGTCCACACGTCATCAATTACAATGAGATATCTACCACTACTTAAATGTTCTCGTAATTCTTCAGCCAACTGTTCATCACTAGATTTGAACATTTGGTCGGTGAGCTGGGTAAGAGAATTTAAAATGGCAAGAAACACCTCTCTTCTACTGTATTCTTGAGAAACATATACCCATGCACGAATGTAGAAGTAATACTCAACAGAGGGATCCGTATAAATTTTTCTGGCAAGAGTCGTCTTGCCAAGGCCACCCATGCCAACAACTGAGATGACTTCAAGCTGTTCTGCCCCATTAGTGAGTCGAGTCACTACTGTTTTTGCCTCCTCGTCAAAGCCTACTACATTATCTTCCTCCACCACAGGAGCCCTTTTCTGTGGTGAATGTTTACTGGAGGACTCTCCACCTTGAAGAACTTCAATACCAAATTTCTTTTTATCATATATGTCCTTGACCTTCATCTTGATGGTTTCGATCTCTTTCGCAACACTACGAAGCTTTGCCGGATAATCGAGGACATGGACAATTCTGCTCAGGGTGCTTCTTGCCTTTTGCATAGCTGCATTAACCACAAATGTATCAATAACATCTTCTGCTTCATAAGCTACATCTCTGATTTGTCTAACAATCTCTCTTACTGTTTCATACTCACTGCGCTTTTCCTTAGAATCCCTAAGGAAGGCTTTCATCAAACTAAGCTCCCTGTAAAGAGATTCAACCTGATCCTTCACCCCAGATATCAAATCAACATTATAGAGTAGTAGCTGCTTTAGATTCTCTAAGAGAAACTCAACTACAGCGTCAGCCATCTCTCCCCTTTAACTTATGCTTTTCTCACCCAATTTTGTTCTCTTCAATTGAGGACGAATGACTTAGGAAGATGGCAGTGGCTGATAGTGTTCACTGTATCTTCTTTCCGTGCCAACCTGCAATTCCAATGTCTGTAGAACAATATTAAGTTATCGCATGATAACTCATTTTGAATTATACCACTGCTATTAATCATCACGTAAAAACAATGTCCAATCATCAATGTATCACACAACTGCAGACATAGCTACACCATTAAAACTTGGTGGGTCAGGCACATAGCCCATCAGTTGCTAGGCTTCAAAACACTACATGATGCTGTATGAAACAAAATATAATACTCCCTCTATACCACAAAAAGAGTCCCATTTGATTTATTTTCATAGTCAATTTGTGAAATCCAAAATTCGACAAATCCAAAATATGTATAAAGTTGTTATTTCAAAAATGAAAACAAATTCACATAATTTTTTTTTGAATTTTATGATTTCACAAATTAACTAGAATCAAAATCAAATGGGACTCTTTTTGCAAGAAAGAGAGAGTAACATCTATTCTCAATTCTTGACAGATATCCCCATTTCCATAATAGAAAATGCTCTGCGGGTGACAGGTATGCTTTGTGGTCCTACAATTAATTCAAAAAATGGAACTTTAATGGACGACGAACCATGGTGATACTCTTAGCCCATTTGATTCTACTAATTTACCCAAAACGTGAACTTATTTACGAGGAAGTTGGGGGAGAAGTGGTGGAGCTTCATGAAACTAAAAAGTGCATTGATATTGCTGGATGTTAATTAGGTTTGAGAGCATTGAAAATTTTGAGCTTCTTAAACTTGACAGAGATCGGAAGAGTTGCTTTTGGAGGCAGGTCAGAAGAAATGAAATACTCCCTCCGTTTTGCCTATCAATGATAGTATATAAAATAAAATAATGTCATGACAATTTCATGCCCATGCCACCACTACTATAGACTACTGTAGGGATAAATATGGATGAAAAAAATGAGTATATTTATGTGCACATCCGGTGTACACTCAAAGGCACACAAATGTAAAATAATACTAGTAGCAAATATTTCTCTCTCCTCTTTACTCTTATTTTACCTTGGTGTGCTTTTGTATGTGGCATTGGATGTGCACATAAATTTATTCGAAAAATATATCCTTAAATGTTAGCAAATTTTGTTGCTAGTTGACTCTTTTGTGAAAACCGAGGTACTATTACCAGGAAGTTAAGCGGAAATTAAAGTAATCAATGGCACCTAACAAATACACACTAGTAATAACCAAACGAATCAACTACAAAATGCACAAACATCTGCGAGGCCTGATGCATCCCTTAGGCATTTTAACCATATTTTTTTTTCCAAGTGCTTGAGCTTCTAGACATGGGCGGAACTACCACCCTATAATTTTTGGGGTTATTTGTTTTCCTTTTTCTTCCTTTTTTTATGTATTTCCTTTTCTCCTTTACTTTTTTTTTTGTTTTTACTTAATCATCAAAGTGAGGCAAAAAAAAATAGTAACAATTCTCTCCGTAAACTAATTAAAAATAAAAAGCTAAAGAAATAAAATAAATTTTTTTGGATCTTACTATAGTGACCATAAGTTCACTATAGTTCTATCCTATCAAGATTATTAAATCTCTCTTCTTCTATTATTTTTTTGTTGCTGGAATTCATTCTTTCAAGCTAATTAATCTCATGAACCACAATATAATGTTTTGAATATATAATATTATAATTTGTAATTTATCTATAAAAGTAGCTAATTAGTTGACTAAAAATTAATATATATATATATATATATATATATGTATTTAAAGTCATTAGACTCACAATTCAAAAGTTGACAAGGGTTGGAATAGAATGTTGTAAAATACTATAATTGGGCAAAATGAATTTGAAAGAAGTATTCCAAGCGTTAATAAATAAATTTTTTTACTAATGTATTTTGACCCCTCTAAAAATATTCTGGTTTAGCCGCGGCTTCTGGATCAAGATATCAAAACCCCAAATATAAGAACACAGGAAACAATTATTTCACCCAAGATTCTACCACAAGTTGAATTACATAATACAGAGAAAGAAACCCTGCTTAGAATAAAGAAAAATGTAAACCTTTTTTTCAAGAATTCAAATACTCATAAACAAAAAGTAGAGCTAAACCCAAGAACATCAAAACACAAATTTACTGTACCAATGTAATAAAATAAATGAGTACAAGCACTAACCAGAGAGGATCTATGTTTCATGAGAAAATTGAGACCGAGTAAAAAATACAATTTGTCTCTCTTCCTGTCGATGTGATGGATGACGGGTTCCCGGAAGATGCGAGTCAACTAGGCGGCGGCAGCAGCAGCTCAGTCAACTAGTCGGAGACCCACAACTTGCAGCTGATTGAATGAATTTAAAGAGACATTAAATATCGCCTTCAATGAAGTTTTTTTTATTTATTATTATTATTATTTTTAAAAATAAGAAATTAGGGAACTCCTTTTTGTAAATTTATTTAGACTTAAATATAATTTATTATCTTAAACTATAGGTCATATTCTACTTCGTTGATTCATTTTTTAATTTTATCAATTATATGATTGAATTATTAATTTTTTTCAATTATATTCAATTAAGTCTGTCAAGTCACGTTAAAAATTGATGACGTGACTATTTAGATAAAATATATCTGAACTGATGTGTAACTATAAAATAATTTTTTATTTTATAATTAAATATTTTTGATATTTAAAAGGTAAAATTATCATACCACTTTCGGGATAAATAACGTTTTGGTCATTTGTCTTTGAGGTCCTGGTTTTCATTCCAGTAGCAAAACATTTTTTGTTACAATCAATTATCAGATTTCTCACATATTACAAAATAGTCACTCACGATTTTCCGTCCAAAAAACGTTAGCAATCTTGATCATAGCAAAAGTTGACTTGACTTTTTTGCTTACGTAGAAATGTGAAAAAAGAAAGCAAATGGGATTATTATAAAGACAAATGACCAAAACTATTAATTAGTTCACCTAAACAATTCCAAAACTAATAATAATAATAATTTCAAAATAATAATAATAATAATAAATACTATTAATAGTAATAATTTTAAATTTCTATTTTTAAATTTTTATAAAAAATCTGTTAATTTTAATAAAGTCTTTTAAAAAAAAAGCTTTTTAAAAAAAAATCTGCTTTATAAAATTCAAATTTTTAAAAAGTCTGTTTTTTAAAAAAACGTTAATTTTTATTAAAACAGATTTTCTTTTAATTTTTTTTAAAAACGTTAATTTTTTTTGAACTAAACTAATATTTTTATAAAAAGTTTGTTTTTTTAAAAAGTTAATTTTTATAAAAACAGAAAATTTTAAATTTTTTAGAAAATTAACGTTTTTAAATTTTTTAAAATTAACGTTTTTAAATTTTAAAAAATCTGTTACTTTTTAAAAAATCTGTTACTTTAAAAAAAAGTTAATTTTTTATAAAAACAGAAAATTTTAAATTTTTAAGAAAATTAACGTTTTTAAATTTTTAAGAAATCTGTTACTTTTAAAAAAAAATCTGTTACTTTAAAAAAAGTTACTTTTTTATAAAAACAGAAAATTTTAAATTTTGTATTTTACTATATAAAATTATACAGTAATAAAAAATTAAAATAACTAATTTAAGCACACCAAATCCGTACTTTGCACGGGTTTAAGGGCTAGTGGGAAATAATTTGGGACAATGTTTTGTGGTGTGAGTAACACTGACATGCATGGTGGAAAATTGTATAATAAATTTTACATTAATTCATATCTTTATAAATAATAAAAAAACAATAAGAAAACTCATTTCCTAGAACAAATTATTTTTGCATATAGGAAGGATCGATCAAGAACACTTTCCTTGCAAAATTTAAAATTTTATGTTTTATAAAAATTAACTTTTTTAAAGTAACAGATTTTTTTTTTAAAGTAACAGATTTTTAAAAATTTAAAAACGTTAATTTTCTAAAAAAATTTAAAATTTTCTGTTTTTATAAAAATTAACTTTTTTAAAGTAACAGATTTTTTTAAAAGTAACAGATTTTTTTAAATTTAAAAAACGTTAATTTTAAAAAAACTAAAAACGTTAATTTTAAAAAAAAAAAAAAAAAACGTTACTTTTCTAAAAAAAATTTAAAAACGTTAATTTTCTAAAAAATTTAAAATTTTCTGTTTTTTAAAAATTAACTTTTTTAAAAAAACAAACTTTTATAAAAAATATTAGTTTAGTTCAAAAAAATTAACGTTTTTTAAAAAATTAAAAGAAAATCTGTTTTTATAAAAATTAACGTTTTTTAAAAATAGACTTTTTAAAAAATTGAATTTTATAAAGCAGATTTTTTTTTTTAAACAGCTTTTCTTTTAAAAAGACTTTATTAAAATTAACAGATTTTTTTAAAAAATTTAAAATAGAATTTTAAAATTATTACTATTAATAGTATTTATTATTATTATTATTATTATTTTGAAATTATTATTATTATTATTATTAGTTTTGAAATTGTTTAGATGAAGTAGTTAATAGTTTTGGTCATTTGTCTTATAATAATCCGCTTTCTTTTCTCTTTTTTGTGCTCCACGTAAGCAAAAAGTCAAGTCAATTTCTTGTGATCAACAAGATTGCTAACGCTTTTTGAGACGGAAAATCTGATTTTGAATTGACTATTTTATAATATGTAAGAATCTGATAATTGATTAGAAAAAAAAAATTGATTACTGTAATAAAAACCTGATTCAAAGATGATACCAAAACGTTATTTATCCCTACCACTTTCTATCAAAATTGATATTAATATTAATCAAAAAACATCAAAAGCTACAAAACAATCGGAATTGATCAAACTGAAAGCCACAAATCGATCACAATCAAAAATTTCTCCAGTCACGATCGGCGCTAATTGTTCTACTGTGTTTTGTCGGAGGATCTATTGATTTGGGTTTCCTGACCATGTAGTCGGAAATCATGGTTTACCGGCTGATTTTGCAGTTTCATCTGATTTATTATTTTTTTGTCTAAACTGTGATGCCTAGTTCGTTGGCATCCATAGATGTGACTGGGTCGTTGCGAATTTTGGAATTTGATCTGATCTGCTTTTTTATGCTCTATATTCCCTTCCATTTTTATGTTCCTCGTCAGATCCCTAATCTTAGCCACAAACTTCCCCCACGGTCGTCGCCTAACACCTTTGTAATGCCCCTCCTTTAGCGGCGCCACATCCTCTGCCTCTATCTTTGGCTGCACTGCCGGAATGTTTTCAAATATTGACAAAG
The DNA here is from genome assembly GCA_020205605.1 of Panax ginseng. NCBI lineage: Eukaryota > Viridiplantae > Streptophyta > Magnoliopsida > Apiales > Araliaceae > Panax > Panax ginseng. The sequence continues at coordinate 96,586,438 of CM035147.1, forward strand.
TGGGTGATGGAGACACAGATCACTACTGCTGGCAACGGTCGAAGGACATGACGACGTCGCAACAAGCATACAAGATTGACGAGAACAATCTAGGGTCGGATCTGGTCTGAGATGTGAAGGCCCAAAATAGGTTTACACAATCCATTATGAGTCGTCAAATATATTGTACAGAATTTAAATACAAATTTTGTATTTACAATTATTAATTAGGGTCCTTAACACTAATATACAACAATTAGAAAGTATTTACAAAAATAAAACATCTACAAAATAATTACAAAAATAACGCAACACAATATTACGTTGCTAAAATTACGGTCATTAACTCCCTACACGTCAGTTACCGACTTTTATATTTTCAACCAACCGATCAACAATTCACGCTAATGAAGAAAACAAGCAACTTTCAGATCCGAAAAAATAGAACAACGACAGATCGGAGAAGACGACTTCTCCAACGGCGATGCAACTCTGAGATCGGATAATATCGAAGAAGATCAACAGCAACTTCAGATCAACAACAACTTCAAGATTAGTAACCAGCCACGATCTGTAACAAATTTAATTGTTGATTGATTCGTTATAGATTTGCATACTAAGGTATTTGAGTTTAAAGTTTATATGTATATAGTTACCCCGTGGTTACTATATACTCGTATATTGGTTACCTTTCTTAAGTTTTTTGCTCTTTAATTGGTCACAAAGTCAGTATACTAACTGTTTTGATTTCAAAATGCATGTAAAAATATGTTTTATATTCTGATTACTAAGTACATATAAATTGATTACTGTTTATTATTGATTTGGAAACTGTATAATATTTATTTGGTTGCTGTATACTTTAAATGTATATTCTACTGATGTTTTTTATATTGATGGTTACTTATTAAATACATTAGTTACCTTCCTGCAACTGTTAGATCTTTAAGTACATATTGATATTTTTTATATTCTGGTTACTAAATAAATATATGTTGGTTACTGTCTAATCTAAATTTGGTTACTGTATAATGTTGTCAAGTTTGGAGTGTTGAATTTTGGCATTTTCGGAGCCTAATTTCATTTGAAACGAATCAACGATAAAAAATCACAAGCTTCGCTGGTGAACTGTATAGTTTTTTGGTCAAATTCCATCATTTAGGCCTTCAAAATTGCATGTAAAAATTTGGTTTATTTTTTAGTTACTAAGATTATGTAGTTTGGTTACTGTCTAATATTGATTTGGTTACTTTATAACGTTTATTCAGTTGTCAGACAATGGAGACTGACAGTAACCAATACAATAAATTTAATTGTTTACATGAATATATAATTATTTAATGTTAGTAACCATTAACCACATGGTTGGTAACATTTTTGATGATGTACAGTAACCAAAATTGATGTTGATTAACAAAGACAGTATACTGACTGTTTTGATAGCAAAATGCATGAAAAAATATGTTTTATATTTGGATTACTAAGTACATAGAAATTGGTTACTGATTATTATTGATTTGGTTAATGTATAATATTTATTTGGTTGCTGTATACTTTAAATGTATATTTTTCTGATGTTTTTTATATTGATGGTTACTTATTAAATACATTGGTTACCTTCTTGCAACAGTTGGATCTTTAAGTACATATTAATATTTTTTATATTGTTTGTTTTTGCTGTAAAATACATGAAAAAATATGTTTTATGTTATGGATACTAAGTAAATATATGTTGGTTATCGCCTAACTGGATTTGGTTAAGATATAATGTTTGATTTATTTATCGTGTAATATTATCATGGTTACTACATAATATTACCGTGTTTTATAATTTTTTTTTATATCGATGGTTATTGATTAACTACATTGGTTACCTTCATACACCATTAGTCTTTAATTTGTAAAAAGTCATTACTGATTGTTTTGGTTGTAAAATGAATGTAACAATATTTTTTATGATCTTAGCTATTAATTACATATATCTTGGTTACTGTATAATATGTATTTAGATACTGTAAGGTGTTTATTTGGTTACTCTATAATGTTATTGTATAATGCAATGGAAAATGTGGTTATCTTGTGGTTACAAATAAATATGTGTTGCTTACAGTCTAAATATATTTGGTTACTGTATAAAGTTGTTATGATTACTGAATAATGTTACAGTGTTTTATATTGGTTTGTTTTAATATGGTGGTTACTTATTGGCTATATTGGTTACCTACATATAACTGTTATAATTTAATTGGTAACAAATATCAATATACTGATTATTTCTATTGTAAGATGAATGTATAAATGTGTTTTATGTTCTGGTTATTAACATCATGTAGTTTGGTTACTAGTTAACATTGATTTGGTTACTAAATAGATATATGTTGGTTACTGTCTAATCTAAATTTGGTTACTGTATAATGTTGTTATGATTACTGTATAATATTAGTGTGTTTTATACTTGTTTGTTTTATATTGATGATTACTTATTGACTACATTGCTTAACTTCATACAACTGTTAGACTTTAGGTGGTAACAAACTGATGCTGTTGAAGAGCAGGCGTGTCAATTTATGTAAAGACTTGATCCAGTGAGAATTTGGTAATTTTTGTCAAGTTTGAAGTGTCAGATTTTGGCATTTTCGGAGTCTAATTTCATTGAAAACGGGTCAACGATCAAAAGTCACAAGCGTTGCTGGTGAACTGCAGGGTTTTTTAATCAAATTCCATCATTTAGGCATTCAAAATTGCATGTAAAAATGTAGTTTATGTTCTGGTTACTAAGATTATGTAATTTGGTTACTATCTAATATTGATTTGGTTACTTTACAATGTTTATTCAGTTGTTAGACAATGGAGACTGACAGTAACCAATACAACAAATTTAATTATTTATAGGAATATATAATTGTTTATTTTTAGTAACCATTAACCACATGGTTGGTAACATTTTTGATGGTGTACAGTAACCAAAATTGATGTTGATTAATATTTTAATTTTTGATTTCATCATAAGTTATCAATATAAAGTAAACATATACAAGTTTTATAATGATCTTGATATGAAGCTTATAACAATCTTTGATATAAGCTTATAATTATCTTATTTACTAACAAGCTTGTAATTATCTATGATAATTATCTCGTTACTAACAAACTTGTAGATAAATAGACACTCACACACGTATATTTAACAATTGATGTTTGTCTTGATACAAGCTTATATATCATCAGTTCTGTTACTAATAACAAGAACTATAATGTAACATAATAAAACAAGAACTATATAATTATATGATAAGAACTGTAATATGTTTTAATGGTAACAAAAATAGAAACATCATGTAATGAAATCCAGTTTAGGCAATCCATGTATATTAAACAATTACATATTAACCAGAATAAAAAATAAAAGTATTCAAAATCCCACATTGAGGACACAATAATAGTAGCCAAATCATAAGGTAACAGTAACCAAAACATAATAAAGAAGTAATCAAATAGTTATATGAAAGTAACTAGAACATGTAGGATGTGTTTGTGAAAATGGAAGTAGAAATAGAATATATAGTATAAACCTTGTAGAAGATATTTGAAGGAATTTACAAAAATAATACATCAATGTATACTAAACAAATACATGAATTATTATGAATTGGGTTTATTATTTACAAAAATAATACATCCACAAACTAATGATGCCTTAAACTTCTTCAACTGTCTTGGGTTCAATTTCTTGGTAATAATGCCGGGGACTTCCATGCCACACCAAAATATAACTTTTTCAATGAATTTTCTATTACATTCCTCAGAGTAAAGATTCTATAACTGCAAATAAATAAAATCAGATTTACACAGTCATTAGTAACCAGATATAAACAATATTTATATCACAAACAGTTTACCAAATAAATACATTGTAACCAAAATAACATATAAAAGTAACCAAAATCTCAATTGAGGGAATAAGAATGGTATCCAAATCATAAGCTAACAAAGAATAAAAAATATATACTAATGAAGTAACCAAACAGCTTATATGTTAAGAATCAAAACATATATTAATGGTAACCAATACATAAACAACATATAGACCAAATAAAGTTTAGTCAACCCATATATACTAAGCAAATATATGGTAACCGTAACAACAAAAAAAAAGTAAAGCAAAATCCCAACTCAATGAAATAAAATGGAATCCAAATCGAAACTAACAAAGAACTAAAAGCATACTAAAAAGTAACCAAATATTTATATGATAAGAACTAAAACATATTTTAATGGTAACCAATACATAAACAACATGTACACCAAAACTAGTTTAGTCAACCATGTATACTAAGCAATACATGGTAACCATAACAACATAAAAAAGTAACCAAAATACTAAATCAAGGTAACAAACATGGTATCCTAATCTCAAGCTAACAAGAACTAAAAACATAATGCGAAGTAACCAAACAGCTTATATATGATAAGATCTATTTTTATCGCTTGACGTAGCTACAACGTAGAAGATTACATCAAGCCCCGTAAATTGGACTTGTGTCAAGATATATGATGCGTAAGTAAATGGCAAAAATAAAGATGAGACAATCATGATCATTCAAAAGCAGACTAGATATGTTAAGAACATAAATAATTTGAAAATAATTATCCACTTTAGCAAAATTATGCTGTTAAATGATGTCTATCACAAATAACCCAAATATAGATAAAGAAAAATTCATTCAATAAAAAATTAACATAAATGTAATGTCGCAAGTAAAGCAGACTCATAGTATGACAACAACACTTCAACCATGTACATACCGTATGGTAGGTTCCAAAAGGAGGCGATTCTACCAAAGCAAGAACTCCATCGTCTGAAGAAGTTGATTCAAATTCAATGATTTACGAGTGGCTTCAAGAGAGAGAGAAGAAGTAAGTAAGTAAGAGAGAGAACCGAACGAGAAATTAAGGGCTAGAGAGAGAGGGACCGAACGAGAAAGGAATGTTTGAGGAAGATGGAATCTAATTTGGCATATCACCCCATTAATACTAATCCCTTAATTTAAGGACTCCTAATTGCATTAGTATTGTAATAAATATGATGATGTGTCATATTTTTGTAATTATTTTATGAATGTATGATTATTGTAATTATTTATAAAAATGTACTATAATATGTAATTAACCCTATTAATTATCGTATAAAATACGACAAAATATAAGTTGTGAGTTTTAATATAAATATTGTCTCGTTGACAATATCCAAACTCAAATAAATTGTTCTCATTATAATTATTGTCATACTATTTTACAAAATAACGAGGACTATAATAGCAACCATATTGGACCATCACTCAATTTCCTGACTAGTCTCAGCTATATTCTCATTTCCTGAAGAGAAAAATAAAAGAAATTAATGAGCTCAACTATAAAAAATATTATGACTAAAATAATGTAGAACAAATTATCTAGGGAAAAATATGATAGAATACAATAGACAAGAAGTCTTAGATCAACGACTACAGCGTAAATAACAATCCATTAGAAGAGTCAAGTAGAACATGATGTCTATTATTTTCTATGATTTAAAAGTTTATCATCAATATTTTATTCATATAACACCAATCAATAATTATTTCGAATCAACGAATTATCTATGCACTACGGGCCAAAGATAATTGTTTGTATCATCAATGGTCATGATCATGTCAAACACCTGTCCATCTATGCACTACGGGCCAAATAGGATTTTCACCACAAATATAAGACCCCGAATTTTATGAAATAAAAGTATTCAATTTTTCTTATAAATATTATTCTAAATAGTAATATGATAATTTAATAAATGTTAAAGTTATGGGTGATATGTGCAAATTTTAAAAAGTAAGCATGTGACAACCCCAATGTAAGACCCCAAATAATTAATAAATGAAATTTAATTTCCTCTAATTATTATTTTGAAATAGTAAGGGTTGATGTGATTAATGTGGATAGTTATGGGTAAAGTACGCAAATATTTTAAAATAAGCAAGTGGTTATAAAATATTCATTGTTGTCGGGGAATAGTCGTTTGGTCGTGGAATATTCGCATGCTTGTGAATATTCGCATTTACCAGTTAAACCATGTGTGGGCCCTATAATGGAAAGCGATTGGAGAAAGAAAACGACAAATATAAGTTGTTTAAAAATAATCTACGTGGTTATTACCGTTTACTATTAATCGAATGAATACCCGGTGGTTAAAACACGATGAATACGCTGTTGTTGCACAAAGAAGACACCAGTATTGCACCAATTATTGACTTTTACGTAAGAAGGCACTACTCAATAATGTTTACATGAATTATCGCTCAAAGATTTTTATTGGTTCAATAATTGTTGCGTTGATATTTTATATTCTTTGTTGTTTCAATAATTGTCATTACATAGTATTTTTTATTATCGAAGAATAATTCATATTATCTCAATAATATTATTAGATAACATTATTGGCAATGTCTAGAAAGTTCGCTCTAAGGAGAGGTTTGGTCACCTAATTGCGCTAGAAAGGATAAATTCTTATTGAAAGCCCTCTTTCCTGGAACCGCCCTCGTCATCAATATTGTGATTCTCGTAATATTATTTGTAAGTAATTAATTATTGATTCATATGATGAGGAAAATATTAATTTTATGTGGATATAGATGGAGAAAATTTTTAATGTGACAATTGTTGAAAATTGAAATTTTATCTTTTTCTGATAAAATAATTCATTTAAATATATTATTATATTTTAATAATATAATAATGGTGATATTTTTACAACGAATGTGGGATATATGAGTATACGAGGAGGAAGAGTATTTTTGTTGTAATAAATATTTAAAACATGTTAAACATGTCGGTGGACCCTGAAATTTGATTATAGCACAGAAAAATCGTCTGCTTATAAATTTCTTTATCCAATTTCTCATTTGAAATTTGGAAAAACTTCCTTCTACAAAGTTGTAGATAATGGAATTTCCTATGAAAACTCGTGAGTTTCAAATTTTTCTGACAAAAGAACTATTTATTATAAATTATTGAAGTTCCGAAGTTCAAATAATTGATTTTTGGAGGTTTTAATTATTTTATTCATGAAAAACGTTTTTTGTAAGCCCACGTGTGTGGTAAATGAGCTGAATTCGGATTCTTGGGAAGTAGGCTTGAATATTTATTAAATAAAATTATTTTAATAAATTTTTTGCTTTGGTGTTCTAAGCATTTTTCTATAAATAGGGTCTTGGGTTAGAATTAAAATTACACCTAAACCAGTTTTTCTCTATTTCTCTCTCTATATATTGAGCGTATTCTTGTGAGGATTTTTATACTTTGAGTATTGTTATACGGTTGCAAGTTCCCTTCAAAGACTATACCCAAAGATTCCAAATTTGAAATACTAATCTTTCGAGGTAAGGGATATTATTTTTTTCAGAATGATATTATTTCTTCAATATCATTATCTTTGAAATATTGATCCAAGTTTTATCAAATTTGGAACTTTTGGTGTCGGTTACTATTCACGATACTCACTATTCACGTATCTGGTCTTATTCACGAATACTTCAAGACTATTCATCTAAAAATAAAAATTTTTATTTTCATCCAAAATATCTATCAGGATACTAGCTTTGATTGTATCTATGTTTTGATCATTCTTGAATTTTACACCACTATGATTATTTTTGAGGTATTTTTTGGACGTGGATAAAACAAAGTACTTTAATCCTTAATCCTCATTTTTTGATTCACCGGATTCATTTCTTTAAAAAATATTTTTCATCGCCCTCGGTCTTAAATGATGATATTATGGAATATCTTTGGCCCAGTAGTGCAAAGATGAATGATTTCGATGAATATCTTTTGCCTGTAGTGCAAAGATGAATGATTTCGATGAATATCTTTGGCTCGTAGTGCAAAGATGAATAGGTGTTTAGATGAAACATGACCAATCGGTGAATGTCCTCGGCCTCAGAAGTCTGAGGATGAATATATGATTCCGATATATATATGATTGATGTTACTGTGGATAAAAATATTGATGATGGATCGTTAAATTCATAGATATTAGTAGATTTCATCCTCTACGTAACTCTTCTATGAATTAATATTTTTCGTCATGCAGTATTGATTTAAAACTTGTTGTCTATCAGATTCTATTAGATTTTTTTTCCTGTTGAAGACTAACGATAATTTGTTCAGTATTATCTTAGTCATAATATTCTTTACCGGGCTAGATTGAGCTCACCCTTTTCCTTTTTGTTCCATTTTTCTTCTCGTGAGGCGAGAATATAACGAGTACGTAGCCTGGTATGGAATGATGGTTTTAGAGAGTTGTTTAGTAGTCCTCACCATTTTGTAAAATAATGTATCAATAATTATGATGAGAATTTATTTGTATGTGGATATTGTTTAGATGGCATTATCTGTATTTAAACTCACAGTTTTATTGTTGTAATAATAAAGTTGTAGTTATTTAAGATAGTGTATTGACAACTCGTATCGCGTGATGTATACCTATTTTGGGGGTGTCACACCCAAAATAGGTCCATTCCATCCAACCCATTCTGAGTCGCCAAATACATGGTACAGAAAATAACTATAACTTTATTACAACAATTATCGTACAAAATACAATAACACATATCTTTGTGAGTTTGATACAAATATATACCAAATGTGACATGTCCCAACCGTGGATAAGACGTCACAAAGGACACCTTACATAAAGGTATAGTCAAAACTATTTTAGAAATTAAAATCTTTGGGAAGTGCTCAAGAAACCTTCGTATACATGGAGGTCACGCTAAATCAGGTTATGATAGATATCATATGGCCACAGTAATTATCCTCGTCAATCTAATAGACCCCAAAGAAAAACAAGAAGATTACTATCATAAGTATTTCCAATGGTAAGTCTTCTCTCGACATATCATTATCTCCATTGTCTCTAATTGAGAATTATACTTCAAACAAACACCAAGATTATATAGGTAGTGCTCGTATATATACTCGAAGTGGATGAGCACATCCTCGTCTTATGATGATACGAGATTGTATGTCATTAGACATCTTGTATGATAAAGGACAAAACACCCTTCCAACGCTGGGTTCGCTTTCACCTCAACAAAATGCCTATAGAACACCGCTCTATTCCCCGTTATCCCCACCGACCCAAATTTACACTTTTATTACCCGAAAGGAATTGTGAAGAAGCAAAATGGTGAGCACAACTAGCTCAAGAAAGAATATCATGACTAAAGATAATTAAATTATCAATAGTCTTCATCAAGAATAAATCGTAGATTTAGAACATACGGGTAGATGATAAAATTTTCAACCATAGTCATAAATAAACGAAAGCAATCCATTAAAGAGTCAAATAGACCATAAAATCTATTATCTTCTCCATGTTAAAAGTCCACCAACAATGTTTTATCCCTGTAACATCAATCAATAATTCCTGTCCACAATCACATGTATAACTCATAATCGTAATTGTAGTTCTAAATTCATTTTCTCATCCAGGACAAAGATAATTTTCATCACTTGAAACATCAAAGATCATAGTTATACCAAATCACAGTTCATGTTCATAATCATACTAATAAATTTATCTTTGTACTACGGGCCAAATATATTCATCAACAAGTCATCTTTGCACTACATGCCAAAGATATTCAACAACAGGTCATCTTTACATTATGAGCCAAAGATATTCATCAACAAATCATCTTTGCACTACAGGCCAAAGATATTCAACAACAAGTCATCTTTGCATTACGAGCCAAAGATATTCATCAATAATTCAACTTTGCACTACAAAGCAAAAGATATTCATTATCATTTCATCTTTGCACTACAGTGCAAAGATATTCAACAACAGTCATCTTTGCAATATGTGCCAAAGATATTCAACAACAAAATCATCTTTGCACTACGCCAAAGATATTCATCAATAATTCATCTTTTTGCACTACAGTGCCAAAGATATTAATATCTCAAAGAAATACATAATTATTTCGAATTTATATAAACAACAATTATAACCATGTTGATCAATTCACCTTTTGCACTTAAGCTAAAAATATTCAATTATAAATTCAATGGTCATGATCATACTACTACAATTCATCTTTGCACCATCGCCAAAGAGAAACCCATAATCATGATCATACCAATAATCTACCCATCTTTACACTCAAGTCAAAGAGAAATTCAATATCGTGGTTATAAAATGTTATATATGATAATAAAAACAATATGATCAACAACTCGCATTTATTTTCAAGAAGCAACAATCATAAATCAACGATAATTTGGTCGAAAAAAAACCGATTTTTATCGTGAATAAGAACTCGTGAATAAGAACTCGTAAATAGTAACTCATGAATAAGAACTCGTGAATAAGATTCAGATTCGTATTAATAAGATCGTGAGTAATAAATAATGTCATATACGTAAATAAGGTCATATATCGTAATAAAGTCAGATATCGTTAATAATAAAGGTCAGATACGTGAATAGAAACCCGACTCAAAAAGGTAGAAATTCCACAATAAGATCCATACCAATATGTCAAGATAATGATATTGAAAGAATAACATCATTGTGAAGAATATAACATCCCTTACTATCCTTTACTATCCTTTACCTCAAAAGAGCGAAGACTTACATTCGGATATCGATATCGATATGACGTCAAGGAAACTTACACCGATGAATAAAGAACTCACCAAGTATCTAAATACTCACAAAATACACTCGATAATCTAGAGAGAAAAAGAGAGAAAACTTATGTTTCTGGTTTTATTTTAAATTCTAACTTAGCCCTCTATTTATAGAAAAATGTTAGCACGCCGAAGCAGACTTAACTTGCAACCTGATGGCTTTACCTGCTACTATTCCCACCGACCACATTTGAAAATTCAATTGAGCATATTTCTCACCAACCAAAAGTGGGGCCCACCAATTCTAGAATTTTCCACCAAAATCATTTATAACCTAATTTCCGAATCAGTCACCTCTTAAAATTCATAATAAATTATACGCTCATTTTTAATGGTTCAAAATTTGTGGACATATACTCAACTTATATATGTATAACATATCCAAAAATTATAACGATCCAACGATCGGATTAAATATTATAACTCACACAATAAAGTTGTAATAACATCGATTTGATCTTTTAATACCTCCAATCCGACAAAATACTAATAAAACACCTCAACATTAACTCCTTCATTTATAACCACATAAATAAACTCATCATTTATATCCACATCAAATAAATATTTCATTATCATATAAATCAATAATTAATTATTCACAAATAATATTACAGAATCACAATAATGACAACCAGACAGTTCCCAGGAAAGAGGGAGCTTTCCGATAAGGATTTCTCCTTACTGGCGCGTAATTAGGTGACCAAACCTCTCCTTGACAGAACTTTCTAGACATTGCCAATAATGCTATCTAATAATATTATTCAAATAATATGAATTATTGATCTGATAATGGAGATACTGTGCAGTGACAATCATTGAAACCACAATAATATAAAATATCAACGCAACAATTATTGAATCAATAAAATAAAATATTGAACAATAATTATCAGAATAATTATTGAATAAAGCCTTTCTTATGTAAGAATAAATAATTCAACAATACGTGTAATACCGCGCTACCATCGCAACCACCACGCCAGACATCGTATTTTAACCACCGTATTCCAACAAGGTTAATTCAGAATAACTACGTCGTTATTTATAAAAACTCAAACTTTGTCGTTTTCTTCATCCAACAATTATCCGTTATGGGACCCACAAATAATGCTACTGTGCATTAAATGCAGTATTCCCCGACAGAAAGAATATTCCACGACCAAACGACTATTCCCCGACAACAATGAATATTTTATAACCACTTGTGTATTTTGAAAAAAAATTCATATCTCACCCTTAACTTTAAACTTTTATCAATTTAATCATTTACTGAATTGTAATTATAAGAAAAATTGAATACTTTTATTTCATAAAATTCGGGGTCTTACAATCTCCCTCCTTATGAAATTTCGTCCCAAATTTACGTACGACTGGTATTTCAAAAGTTGAGAATACCTTTGCTTCCATTTCAGATTCTATCTCCCTGGTCATCATGATTTCTCCATCGCTTTCATCTCCGTGATAACTTCATTTGTGTTCCTCACTTGTTGGGAAGTCATGACAACCGCTATCCCTTAAACTACTTTTGCTTTTGACTTGTCTGGGGCAAGATTTCAAGTCATCACTACCGTTGGAATATACTTTTCTATCGACATATTCCTCCCTCAATCGCCTCGTCAGATTCTCGATTCATGATTTGAATCATCAATCTTCGATCCATATCAAATTCAGTTGACCGCCTCAGCATGTAAATTCAAAACTCGATGTTGGGTTCTCCCAATTGCTTTCCAAAAAGAGAAATTCATATCATCTATTTTAGCCTTCTTAGATCGGACATCTCTTTCCACAATATCCACGTGTTGTGTGGCTTTTACCCATGCATCACTCATTCTTACTTGTTCAATTTTTTCTTCTTTCAGCTCAGATTTCATCTTTATCATCTTATACTCTGCCAAAGAATGCTTCTGTTCAAGCATCACATATCGGGTAACACAAGCTTAAATTGTTGCATCCTTTTGTTCCACGACCGTCGTAGATTCTTTCAAATTTTCTTCTTCTAACTCATGAATACGATTTTAAAATTCTATATTTTGATCATATAATACCTCTAATAAACTCTCCTCAGGTACCTCGTCTTCCTCTTCTTCCTCACTCTCAGCTGTTACCTCTGCGACTATCTTGGGTGCAACTATCAATTCTTCACTCACCACATGGATATATCTAATTTCTTTTTCGTCTGACATCACATTATCATGGTTAGTGATTAGAGGTATCCCCACAGTCTCATTCACTCCATTGTTAGCATTCTCAGCTGCCATTCTTAAATATTGCCATAAAACAAGGGTTAGTTAAACAAATTAACATATCGCATAATATCCCGATATTATGACTAACCAACAAACAAGCTTAGGTAGGACACACTAGCGAAGGATTTACTCATCTCTCCCCTCCTAGTTATATTCCCCGATCTCTGCTAGAGACCATATCCCTAAGCTCTGATACTAACTGTGACAACCCCAAAATAGGTCCATTCCATCCAACCCATTCTGAGTCGCCAAATACATGGTACAGAAAATAACTACAACTTTATTACAACAATTATCGTACAAAATACAATAACACATATGCTGTGAGTTTGGATACAAATATATACCAAATGTGACACATGTCCCAACCGTGGATAGCACGTCACAGTGACACCTTACATAAAGGTATAGTCAAAATTGTTTTAGAAATTAAAATCTTTGGGAAGTGCTCAAGAAACCTTCGTATACATGGGAGGCCACGCGCCTAGGTTATGATAGATATCATATGGCCACGTAATTATCCTTGGTCAATTTAATAGATCCCAAAGAAAAACAAGAAGATTACTATCATATTCTTTCCAATGGTAAGTCTTCTCTTGACATATCATTATCTCCATTTCTCTAATTGAGAATTATACTTCAAACAAACACCAAAATTATATAGTAGTGCTCAGATATATACTCGCGTGAGTGGATGAAAGACATCCTCGTCTTATGATGATACGAGATTGTATGTCATTAGACATCTTGTATGATAAAGGACAAAACACCCTTCCAACGTTGGGTTCGCCTCATCCTCAACAAATTATAGACCACCGCTTCTATTCCCCTCATTATCCCCCACTCGACCCAAATACACTTTTTTATTACCCGAAAGGAATTGTGAAGCAAAAAGGGTGAGCATAACTAGCTTCAAGAAAGAATATCATGACTAAAGATAATTAAATTATCAATAGTCTTCATCAAGAATAAATCGTAGATTTAGAACATACGGTAGATGATAAAATTTTCAACCATAGTTGCAATGAACGAAGCAATCCATTAGAAGAGTCAAATAGACCATAAAATCTATTATCTTCCCATGTTAAAAGTCCACCAACAATGTTTTATCCTCAGTAACATCAATCAATAATTCCCGCCCACAATCACATGTATAACTCATAATCGTAATTGTAGTTCTAAATTCCTTTTCTCATCCAGACAAAGATAATTTTCATTACTCGAAACATCAAAGATCATGGTTATACCAAATCACAGCTTCATGTTCATACTCATATTAATAAATTTATCTTTGCACTACGGGCCAAAGATATTCATCAACAAGTCATCTTTGCACTACAGCCAAAGATATTCAACAACAGTCATCTTTACATTACGTAACCAAAGATATTCATCAACAAATCATCTTTGCACTCACATGTGCCAAAGATATTCAACAACAAGTCATCTTTGATTACGAGCCAAAGATATTCATCAATAATTCATCTTTGCACTACAGGCTAAAGATATTCATTATCATTTCATCTTTGCACTACAGGCAAAAGATATTCAACAACAAGTCATCTTTGCACTACAGCCAAAGATATTCAATAACATGTCATCTTCAGACTACGCCCAAAGATATTCATCAATAATTCATCTTTGCACTACAGGCCAAAGATATTAATATCTCAAAGAAATAAATAATTATTTTAGAATTTATATAAACCACAATTATAACCATGTTGATCAATTCACCTTTGCACTTAAGCTAAAAATATTCAATTATAAATTCAATGGTCATGATCATACTAGTCACAATTCATCTTTGCAATCATCGCTAAAAAAAGAACCCATAAATCATGATCATACCAATAATCTACCCATCTTTACACTCAAGTCAAAGAGAAATTCAACATCGTATTATAAAAATATTATATATGATAATAAAAATAATACGATCAACAACTCGCATTTATTTTCAAGAAAGAACAATCATAAATCAACGATAATTTGGTCGTAAAAAAAAAAACCAATTTTTATCGTGAATAGTACTGAATGAATAGAACTCGTGAATAAGAACTCGTAAATAAAGAACTCATGAATAAGAATCGTGAATAAGACTCAGATTCGTATATAAGATCAGATAATATCGTAAATAATGTCATATACGTAAATAAAGGCCATATACAGTGAATAATAGGTCAGATATGTTAATAAAGGTCGATATCGTGAATAAGAACTCCCCGACTCAAAAAGGTAGAAATTCCACAATAAGATCCATACCAATATGTCAAGATAATGATATTGAAAGAATAACATCATCAGTGAAGAATATAACATCCCTTACTATCCCTTACCTCAAAAGAAAGAAGACTTCGACCGATATCTGATATGACAACAAGGAAACTTGCAGACCGATGAATAAAGAACTCACCAAGTATCTAAATACTCACAAAATACACTCGATAATCTAGAGAGAAAAAGAGAGAAAACTTATGTTTCTGGTTTTATTTTCAATTCTAACTTAGCTCTCTATTTA
Source organism: Panax ginseng (assembly GCA_020205605.1). NCBI lineage: Eukaryota > Viridiplantae > Streptophyta > Magnoliopsida > Apiales > Araliaceae > Panax > Panax ginseng. The sequence goes on from CM035147.1 coordinate 96,601,920, forward strand.
TAGAAAAATGTTAGCACGCCGAAGCAAACTTAACTTGCAACCTGATGACTTTACTTGCTACTATTCCCACCCACCACATTTGAAAATTCAATTGAGCATATTTCTCACCAACCAAAAGTGGGGCCCACCAATTCTAGAATTTTCCACCAAAATCATTTATAACCTAATTTTCGAATCAGTCACCTCTTAAAATTCATAATAAATTATGTGACGCCCCCAAAATAGGTCCATTCCATCCAACCCATTCTGAGTCGCCAAATACATAGTACAGAGATAACTACAACTTTATTAATACATTTGTCGCAAAAATACGACAACATATATATACTGTGAGTTTTAAAAAATAATTATTGTCTTCTGATAATATACATACCCAAATAAATCCTCATCACGATTATTTATATATTATTTTACAAAATGGTGAGGACTACTAAACAACTCTTTTCTAGAATCTTTATTCCATACCCCGACTAAAAGATTTCGCTACATTCTCGCCTCCTAAGAAGAAAAATGGAATAAAAAGGAAAAGGGTGAGCTTCGATTAGCCCAGAAAGAATATTATGACTAAGATAATATACAACAAAATTATCGTTAGTCTTCAACAGGAAAAATATAATAGAATACAATAGACAACAAGTTTTAAATCAATATTCGCAATGAAATAATAATTCATTAGAAGAGTTAAGTAGAGAATGCAAACTACTATCTTCTATGTATGAATTTTAAAGTTCATCGCCTATTTTTATCCCTCGTAACATCAATCAATATATATCTCGATCAAATATTCATCCTCGCACTACTACGTGCCAAGGACATTCACCAATTGGTCATGTTCATCTAAACACTGCTCATCTTTGCACTACGGCCAAAGATATTCATCGAAATCATTCATCTTTGCACTTCATCGCCAAAGATATTCATCATAAATTATTCATCTTTGCACTACAGCCAAAGATATTCAATAATATCATCATTTAAGACCGAGGATGATGAAAAATATTTTTAAAGAAACGAATCCAAAGAAACAAAATGACAAGGATTAAGGATTAAGGATTCGTGATTTTGTTTTATCCACGCCCAAAAATACCTCAAAAATAATCATAGTGGTGTAAAATTCAAGAATGATCAAAACATGGATACAATCAAAGCTAGTATCCGTAATAGATATTTTGGACAAAAAGAAGAAATTTTATTTTTCGATGAATAATTATCGATTCGTGAATAAAGGTCAGATACACGTGAACAAAGAATCTCCGACACCAAAAGATAGAAATTTCACAAAAAATATCTTCACGCTCGTGAATAAGACTTTCATGAATAAGAATCCATGAATAAGAACTCATTAATAAGAATCTCGTGAATAAGAACTCATGAATAAGAACTCCCGATACATGAAAAAGTTCCAAATTTGATAAAAAGTTCCAACCAATATTTCAAAGATAATGATATTGAAGAAATAATATCATTTGAGAAGAAAATAACATCCCTTACCTCGAAAAAGACAAGATTTAAAATGAAACACCTTGATATAAAGCTATGACTTGAACTTGCACCAGATAGCAATACTCAAAGTATACTCAAAATACTCACAAGAATACGCCGATAATATAGAGAGAAAAACTTCAGCCGTGTGTGATTTTCAATTCTAACCCAAGACCTATTTATAGAAATCGCTTAGAACACCAAAAAGTTGAAAATTTAATATAATAATATATATATATCAAAATTTTCTACGCCATTCTTGAATATGAAAATCTAGAATTCAACCCATTCAAATCACATGTTAGACCCAAAAAAATGTTTTTCTTATTTTAAATATTTTAAACTTCCAAAAATCAATTATTTCGAGCTTCTAACTTCAATAATTCATAATAAATAGCCCTTTTGCCAGAAAAAATTCGAATCTCATGAGTTTTTATAGGAAATTCAATTCTCTACAACTTTGCAGAAGAAAGTTTTTCCAAATTCCAAACAGAAATTGACCGAAATCCACAAACGGGTGATTTTACGGTTATAATCAAATTTCAAATCAATAAATGGAGTCCAATTTACATGTTTAACACGCTTTTAAACATTTATTGCAACAAAAATACTCTTCCTCCTCAGATACTCACATATCCCACATTCGTTGTAAAAATATCACCATTATTATATTATTAAAATATAATATTATATATATTTAAATGAATTATTTTATCGTAAAAAGATAAAATTTTAATTTTCAACAATTGTCACATTAAAAATTTTCTCCATCTATATCCACATAAAATCAATATTTTCCTCATCATATGAATTAATAATTAATTATTCATAAATAATATTACGTAATCACAATATCGACAACCAGTGCGCTTCCTGTGAAAGAGGGGCTTTTCAATAAGAATTTCTCCTTACTTACAATGCAATTAGGTGACCAAACCTCTCCTTAGATGTAACTTTCTAGACATTGCCAATAATGTTATCTAATAATATTATTCAGATAATATGAATTATTGTCTGATAATGAAAAATACCGTAATGACAATTATCAAAACAACAAAGAATATAAAATATCAATGCAAAGAATTATTGAATCAATAAAATAAAATATCGAATAAAGAATTATTGTAACCATTATTGAGTAAAGGCCTCTTACGTAAGAATCAATAATTGGTGCAATACAATACAGGTATCTTCTTGTGCGATAATAACGCAGACATCGTGTTTTAACCACCGGGTATTCCAACAATTAAATCTGTAATAACTACGCCCGTTATTTTTAAACAACTTATTTTTGTCGCTTTCCTCCAATCGCTTTTCATTATGGGGCCCACACACGGTCGCTATTGTAAATTTCATTTAATATTCCTCGACAAAGATTTAATATTCCATTTACCAAACGAATATTCCCCGACAACAAGGAATATTTTATAACCACTTGCTTATTTAAAATATTTACAGATTTTACCCATAACTAACCACATTAATCAAATCCACCCTTACTATTTCAAAATAATAAATAAAGGAAATTCCTTTTTATTAAAAAAAAATTTGGGGTCTTACAAATTATACGCTCATTTTTAATGGTTCAAAATTTGTGGACATATACTCAACTTATATATGTATAACATATCCAAAAATTACAACGATCCAACGGTCGGATTAAATATTATAACTCACACAATAAAGTTGTAATAACATCGATTTGATCTTTTAATACCTCCAATCCGACAAAATACTAATAAAACACCTCAACATTAACTCCTTCATTTATAACCACATAAATAAACTCATCATTTATATCCACATCAAATAAATATTTCATTATCATATAAATCAATAATTAATTATTCACAAATAATATTACGTAATCACAATAATGACAACACAGCTTCCTGTGGAGAAAGGGGGCTTTCCAATAAGGATTTCTCCTTCATTGCTGCGTAATTAGATGACCAAACCTCTCTTTGTGTAACTTTCTAGACATCGCCAATAATGCTATCTAATAATATTATTCAAATAATATGAATTATTGATCCGATAATGGAGATCTTTATCTTGATGACAATCATCAAACCACAATAATATAAAATATCAACGCAAAGAATTATTGAATCAATAAAATAAAATATCGAACAATAATTACCGTAATAATTATCGAGTAAGGCCTTCTTACGTAAGAATCAATAATTCAACAATACTGCGTAATACCGCAAATTCGCGCAATCACGCCAGACATCGTATTTTAACCACCGTATTCCAACAAAGGTGTTATTCAGTAATAACTACGTCGTTATTTATAAAAACTCAAACTTTGTCGTTTTCTTCATCGAACAATTATCCGTTATGGGACCCACAAAACAAGCTACTGGTCAGCACGAAAGTATTTCCTACGTAAAGAATATTCCACGACCAAACGACTATTCCCCGACAACAATGAATATTTTATAACCACTTGTGTATTTTGAAAAAAATTTCACATCTCACCCTTAACTTTAAACTTTTATCAATTTAATCATTTACTGAATTGTAATTATAAGAAAAATTGAATACTTTTATTTCATAAAATTCGGGGTCTTACAAAGCAAATTATCATAAAATATTTGTTGTGTCGGAAAATATTCGTTTGATCGGGAAATATTCTTTTTGACGGAGAATATTCGTACAACGGCGCAATCATCGGTGGACCTCACAACGGAATAATTATCGGATATAAAAAGCGACAAAAATAACCTTTTTATAAATATAACGACAAGACTTTTATCATTAAACTGTTGAAATACCTGATGATAAAAGTATAAGAATACGCTATTGTTGCATAAAGAAGACACCTATATCGCATAATATATCCGATTATCGATGTTTACGTAAGTAAGTCGCTCAATTTTTTATTCGATAATTGTCACGATAGAATAAGGTTGATAAGATCTCATATTATTGATTCAATTATTGTTACAGTATTATCTGCATAATATTTTATATTATTAAATCAATAATTGACACGACACAATTACTTATATTATTATTAGCATTATCGGCAATGTCTATAAAGTTATGCTGAGAAAATGAGTTAGGTTATTTAATTGCGCACCAATAAAGAAAAATCTTTATCGGAAATTCCACTATTTCATGGGACCGATCTGGTTATCAATATTGTGAATTATAATATTAATGATGAATAATTATTGATAAAAATATTTCTATTGTATTGGCCATTGGGAATATTAATGTTAGTGGAGATTAACATTTATTTCGATAAAAGCTGATTTCTGAATGTTAAATTGACCAAACGGACAATTAATCGGATAATGTAGTAATTAATTATTATTGGGTCACATGCAAGTACTATTAGGAGAGGTTATGCAAGATTGATAATATTTGAAGGACTAAATTAAAAATGAAGGCAAATATGAAGGTACTAAAGTATAATAAGTCGAGTCCCTAAAAGTGCAATTAGTAAAACTATATTTTTTTATAAATAAAAACTCATTTTTTTTTCTTATTTTTTACCAATTCACAAAAACTAAAGAGAGAGAATAAGAGAGAAAGAAGAGAAGATTTAATATTCGCACTAATAATTAATATACTCTTTTACAATAATAGCAGAGAGACTTCTAGTTCTAGGGAAACAATTACTATGATGCAATAAATTATGGGGTCAAACTACAAATACTAAGAAGATATGATTATATGTGCAACAAACAGTCAGCAATGTATCTGGGTATTCTACCATCGTAGCCCTCCCTATCTACTCACGCGCGCACACACACTCAGAGAATAAAAACAAGAAGCAGAAGAAAAGATTTCGTGAGGTGTGTAACAGATTCACATAATATTACCAAATTCATGTGTTCCTTTGGAAGGTTATCATATTTTTGTTGGATTTGATTTGATTTGATTTGATTTGCCTGTAACACAAGATTATCCTTAATCTGATTGATTTCTGATATGGATTTGACGTTATTTTTTGATATTTTAGCTATATTTGAACTAAAATAGTTGCATTTCAATAAAAAAAAAGGGTTTTACTTTTAGAATATATGTAAAGTAAATATTATTTCCTTTCTGATCTTCAAATTCCTGATGTGTTTGATTTGTGATTCTAGAAATCTGCTATGTGAAAGCAATGGTATTATAGCCTTATAGTTTTATTGCGAACTGAAAGAATTGTTTTTTCAATAAAACCCAACATAAAAGCTTGTGTAGGGATAGCACATGAAGTTATGGATTTTGGGGTTTATCATTATAATTGAAGCTTAGGTGCTCGTGTGAGGAATCAAACATATGCTTTTGAGAGATTGCACTGTCCTTTTCTGATTTGCCTAATCATACATGAAGTTATGGATTTTGGGGTTTATCATTATAATTGAAGCTTAGGTAGCTTAGGTGCTCGTGTGAGGAATCAAACATATGCTTTTGAGAGATTGCACTGTCTTTTTCTGATTTGCCTAATCATTCAAGTACCAAATAAGTGTGTTAACTATCAAACTCCTTAGGAAGCAGAAATTGATTTCTGGCTCATCAGAATGCTGTAATTATAAATTTCCAATAGAGATGGAAATTTCCGGAGGCCAACTTTATGTTTACCAAACTCAGTTCAGTAAAAGATAGAATCTTTAATTTATATTTTATTGTCAAAAATTTCAATTTTCTGGTTTACCTTGTTTGGGAGCACAGTTTATTTAATAATTGAAGCTGGTACACTAATTTTGAAATTAGATTCTCATATTGAGGCAGCAGGAGCATGAGATAGCTTAACTCAGTGTTAAGTGTAGACTCGAGAAAAATAAAAGATCAGGCCATGCTTGTTTGAACTTCTGCCTAGCTTAGCTCTGATCCTTACCTTCATTATGTCACAATTGAATGTAGTTTGCGAATTTTCATCTTAAGCCACAACTTAATCTCAAGTAATGATGTGAACTTTTTTTCCTTTTATTTTTATCTTTTTCTTTCTATAGTTAAACAATGAAAACAAATAGAAGAGTATATTATCCATCTCTTCTCTCTCTATCTCCATCTTAAAGTGTTTGTCTTTAGTTACTGTATTCTCCTGCTCTAATTTTCAGTTTGTAAGATTCTAACATTTCTTTGCAATTATGTTATCCAGGAAATTGTTTGTGATCTTTTGGAGGTATCTGTGATTTTATTCAAATAAAATCATACCTGTTGCCTCTGTGCTTTTCTGATTTGAATTATATATGGGCTGAGGTGCACATTTCATGGGAGGTGTAGAGGATGATGAACCACCCTCAAAACGTGTGAAAGTATCCTCTAAACAATTGAGAGGCCTTGCAAACGGTAAATCTATCAGGGAGCCTGCAAGTTGCTCATTGAGTTTCTTGATGGCTCGGCCCCAGTCATCCCAAGGGGACGACGAGATTGTTGGTTCAAAAGGGATTGTTAAGAAAGCGGAACTTGTCCGAATCATAACTGAGGCATTATATGCGCTTGGCTATGAGAAGACTGGGGCACATCTAGAAGAAGAGTCGGGGGTTCATTTACAGTCATCTGTAGTAAAAAAATTTATGCAGCTAATTCTTGATGGAAATTGGGATGAAAGTGTAACCAAATTGCATAAAATTGGCCATATTGATGAAACTATTATTAAGTTGGCATCTTTTCTAATATTAGAGCAGAAATTTCTTGAACTTCTTGATGGGGAAAATTTGATATCAGCTTTGAAGACATTGAGAACTGAGATTGCACCTCTTTGCAAAAACAGTGACAGAATCCATGAACTTTCTTCCTGTATTATATCTCCTTCATGGCATGATCAAGTTGGGATTCCTGCTCAAAATGTTGTGAGGTCGAAGTCTCGGTCAAAACTACTAGAGGAATTGCAGGTGTTGCTTCCACCAACAGTGTTTATACCAGAAAGAAGATTGGTCCATCTTGTTGAACAGGCTCTTGACTTGCAACGAGATGCTTGCATTTTTCACAATTCTCTAGTTGGGGAAATGTCATTATATTCTGATCATCAATGTGGATGGGATCAGATTCCTTCTCAAACTTTACAGGTGAGGTCATAATTTACTGATTGGAAGTTGTTTCTACCTGATCCAAGAGGAACCTAACAAATCAGGATCTGTTTAATGCAACTAAGACCCTTTCAATTAAGGACAAAAAGAAAAAAGGAAAAAGAAAGAAAAAAAATTAAGATAAAATAAAAAATTGTTTTGGACTTTTACATATATGTATGTATGTATTTTCTTATTCATATTTAGACGTGGCAAAAAATAGGTTTGGGTTGGTTTTGGGTTACATAAAATAGTTATGGGTCAATGAAGTAACTAAAACCATAATATCTATATTTAATATGAGTTATGTGGTTTGGATTAAAATGGTTATTGGTTCAATCCAGGTCTACCTATATTTTGATGTATTGGATTTGAGTGAAATATCTTTAGATTCTTTCCCTAATCCTTCAATCAATTTAGGCCTTATCCACAAGTTAAACCTCTCTAATAACAACATACAGGTACGTCCTTTCACAATTATCTGCTAGGCAAATATATATATATATATATATATATATATATATATATATATATATATCTTAGGAACAGTTTGTGATATCGTAATTTTTTTTATTAAAGGTCCTGCAAAATTAAATACTCTCTCCGTCTCATAGTTATAGGCTGATTTCTTTTGGCACATAGTTTAAGAAAATCAATTTAAGTGGCAATTTTTAACAGAAAATTTTCACATATACCCTTAATATGGAATTAATAAATAAGTTAATTACTCCTTACTTATCACACTGGAACTCTCAACTTCATTGATTGACGTGTACTGACCATTAAAGTCCATAACCATAGAACTTTAACCAAAAAGAATACAACAACATTAAATGTGGTGATAAAAATAATGACATTGAATGTTGTTTCTTCAAAAAAAGAGTAATTGTTGAATATTTATTATAATGACATAAAAGTAAAACAATGAGCCAATTAAATTTTATAAATAGTAAGTAGCCTATATATTGAGACATCTCAAAATGGAAAATCAGCATATAACTATGGGATGGAGGGAGTATTGTTTTGTAACGTGTTCAAAAAACTGTTTGTGGGATTTTGGTTAGTAGCAATTATGGGTCATTCATGATATATTACATTAGTAACTTTTATATTAATTAAAAAGTACTTTTTTTATTAGAAGTATTTTCAAAATAATTTACATTAATAAATTTTATATTAATTAAAATGAAGTGAGACAATTGTTATTCCACAAAAATCATTTTGTAAATTGACTCTTTTTATGGAACAAAAGTATTTTCATGTTCATATTTGATAGACTTGTGAAATTATAAAAAGACTCTTACAAAAATATTACTTTTTGTTTTACTAAAAGAGTCTTATTTAAATTTTTTAGACCCAAGTTTGAAACTAAAATTTTAAATTGATATGACTAATTTAAGTATTAAAAACATTAATTTTGTGATTATAGGCACTTTAAAAAAAAAACATTAATAAAATTCTCAATAATTTCTTTCATTTTAATTAACATAACAATTATTAATGTAACTTTTTAAGAAAGAAATACTATAATTATTCTAAATTATATTTTTTTGTTAAATAAATATAATAAATATTATAATATTCTATATTATAATTTTTTCATATTACAAATTGTGTGGATATTACTGCTTTGGACTCTGTTTGGACCTTGAAAAGCATAACATAAAAAGAAAGTAAAAGAAGATAATAAAGTATGCAGCTCTTATTTTGAATGCTGCAGGTATGTTAGGATATAACATATTCTAAAGACTTTGTATAGATAGACCCTCTATGGCCATCAACCTTAATTGTGACTTGCCAGCCAAGGAGGATCCAAATTTGAAAACTAAACAAATTCGAATGTGTTGATTAATATAGGTCAAAACTAGTTAAACTAGTTTTGACCCATATTTTTAATTCATAATATGGTTTCAAAACTAAACCAACCCATAACATAAAAACTAGTTAACCAACCCATTTAAACCCAAGTAGTTTTAGTTAACTATATGGTTCTCAACCTAGATTGTGAGGTGTATTTATATTTGGGTGTGCTTTATTTTATATATCTATATTCATTTCTAATCTTTTATTTTAAATTATTTAGTTTATTCTTTTATTATTTAATTTGTTTTGTCTTTTTAGTTTTCTTATTGCTTTTCTACTTTTACACTTACATATGGGATTCATTTTCAGTCCACTCCACTGGTTTGGGATAAAAGGCGTTGAGCTGAGTTAGATAGAGTTGAGTGAGTGTGTTGTGCTGCTCTCACAACTTATCGAGCAGGAAAAAACTAGTTTTCACCTGTCATGGAGCACTCTGACCATAGTATACTTTCCTTTTCTTTCTTGGTGTAATTCTCCATTTGTTAGCTTCGATACTCTTGTGGGAGCGTTCAAATCTTGAATTTTATTTATTTATATATATATTTTTTTGTAACACGATTGACTGGGAGGCAGAGGGTTGTCCTCTTTCCTTCTTCGTCTTACTCATTCTCTGTTCTTCCCCTCATAGTTTCTCTAGGACTCTCAGTCCGTCCGGCCTTTTTGCCTACCTTATCAGTGACCGTTTGATAGGATTCCTTCAGCTAGTTACATTTGGAAGGCAATGAATCCTAAGATTTGGGTTGATATGCGCAGTACTAATATTTGCTTCAAAGTCAGAGCTTACGAGTCCTTGTTTCCATATATATTATGGTGTGATGGGTATGACTTCTAGTGAGACTAGTTCTCAGATATTTTTTCATTGTCCTATGGCGTGTCAGCTTTGGCGTTCTTTATTTGGGGTGTTGGGAGTACATTATAGTGGAGAGTTTTTTCTTATCAGACTGAGAAAGGATCTTCGTGAGGGTAAGTATGGGTTGTTTTTTATGCTGTGGGAAGTTTCTTCTTCCACGGTTTATGGACGAAGCTGAATGCCTGGAGCTTCAGTGGCTGAGTTTCTGATTTATGTTTAATTTTGTATGCTTATTGTCCTATTTATGACGATTTCACCTGCTTTTGTTCAATTTCGAGCTTAAATACATGTATTCTTATTTATATTTAAGGAAATATCTCTTTGGAGAACGTAGTTGATTGTTATGATATATCTGTTGTTAATTCCTTTGAATACTGCAAACACGGAATTTTTCAATAGTCATAATGTTGCAGGTACTTCAAGAACACTCTGATGAAGTCTGGTTCTTGCAATTTTCTCATAATGGGAAATACTTGGCTTCAGCATCGAGTGATTGCTTAGCAATTGTATGGGAGGTAACATTGTCTACATGGACTTCTATTCTTAAACTAGGGTTCATATTCCCTCTGTTCATTTGCAGTTGTTCCCTTATATTTCTGTGCTTAGAATGACCAGAGTTACTTGCATTCCGAGTTCTAGGATTGAATCTCGGTGTATCATGCATCATAGTTTTTCTATATATGCTCGACACCCACAACTCTTTCTTGTTGTTGCTTGCTCTGTGAGAGACATGTACTGAACTCCTCAATATGTGACTTGTGTAGCATGAGGATTTCTTCCAAGAGTTGCGTTGGAAAGCAAGATGAACACCCCTAAAGTTTCCAACACTTTAATATATATTTATCTGTTCTTTCATGTTGCCATTATATTTATTCAAGCTTGGTTATTTTTCATAATTTATTTAATCTATTTTTTTATCTGATTAGAATCTATTTAATAACTCTCTGGCATCATCGTTCACATTATTTATCATATATTTGATACTTTTATGAGGATCTTATATATGATATGAATATTGAATACTTCTATGTGTATCTATCTATCTATCTATCTATCTGCATATGTGTGTGTGTATGTTAGACTTTTCGTGACCTTGGTGTTTATGTGGTCTGCTTTTTAGGATTCACATCTCGTCTTTTAGAGCTGCATGTCCCAAAACACTTGTTTTGATCATATAAACAGGTCAATGTGGTTCAATTTTTTTTTTCTTGGGTAGATTCATTTTATTTTGACATTGCCTTGTTTTGTCCGAATCTTTTAGGAATTTCCTTGTGTGCATATCATTATTGTTAGATCTATGCCTTAATACCTAGCTAGTGTCAAAGGACCACTTAACATCAGCGAGCCCTTTGTTGGCTTGTACTCAGTTTATTGATGCCTGCTTTGGTTTATGGTAAAAAATCTCTGTAATAGTTTGTTGTCATTAGGAGAGCTGGTCGGCACTCATATTTGAGTTGGGCGGCAGTGTTTTGGCTACAGAATTTTGTCAATTCTTGAGAAAGTTATTGCAACATTTGGGATCCTGTCGGCACTGGCTTAAGTTGTGCAGCCAGCACTCAATCCTGAGAGCTGTTAGAAGATTGGGTTTGAGGGGCTAGGGTTTGTGAGATTCGCTACACATATTTATGCTTCTCAGTTATAGAAAATCTCTTTCTTTCTTTCCTGTAGACATAGGCCAAAGCCGAACCACATAAATCTCTGAGTTATTTTCTTTCTGCTTTTCTTTTCATTGTTGATTGTAGAGTAAATAGTCGTAACAATTATCATTTTGATATTGGGTCCTGCATCTTTGTTTATTTGCGCCAATTCCATGCTCATTTGAACCTCAAAGGGTGGAACCAATTTTTGGTTTAGTATTATATATAGCCATATAAGTTGATTTTTTGGAGGGCATTCTTTTGTTGAAACCCAAGTTTTATGTGTTCTGTTTTATGAGAGTCTCTACTATGAATTTTCTCTCCATTGTTTCACCTATTCTGTCATCTAAACTTTTTATGTTTTTTCCCTTTTTTAACAGGTTAATGCAGATGGTAGAGTTTCCTTGAAGCATAGATTATCTGGTCACCAGAAACCTGTTTTCTATGTTACATGGAGCCCTGATGACCATCAGCTTCTTACTTGTGGGGTAGAGGAGGCTGTCAGACGATGGGATGTTTCTTCTGGTAAATGCCTCCGTGTTTATGAAAAAAGCTGTGTTGGTTTGGTCTCTTGTGGATGGGCGCCTGATGGAAAAGGGATATTCTCAGGCTTTACTGATAAAAGCGTTAGCATGTGGGATTTGGAAGGGAAAGAGCTGGAATGTTGGAAAGGGCAAAGAACTCTTAGGATCTCAGACTTGGGAGTAACAAGTGACGGGAAGCAGATCATTACTATTTGTAGGGAAACTGTTATACTACTGCTTGACAGAGAAGCAAAAGTAGAAAATTTTATTGAGGAGGATCAGACTATAACTTCGTTCTCATTATCCAGCGACAGTAAGTTCCTCTTGGTTAGTCTTTTGAACCAAGAAATCCATCTTTGGAACATAGAGGGGCATATAAAGCTTGTCGGCAAATACAAAGGTCACAAGCGTACTAGGTTTCTTGTTCGAGCCTGCTTTGGTGGTTTCGAACAATCATTCATTGCCTGTGGCAGTGAGGATGCACAGGTATCACCTCTTTTTGCTTAATTCTTTGAACAAAGTTGATCATGTACGATCATCTTAAATAGATTGCAATACTTGATTGTGGTGAATAGCTCTTAGCAAGTAGTATTAGTTTGAGATTGTGTGCATATTCAGTAATTGTATTGTGTGGAAGGTACCACATGTACAAGCCAAGTAGTTTGATGGTTCCTTTCCATGTCAAAAAGATATGAGTGGCTTGAGATCTGTTAATGATTTTGTGCAATCACATCCTTGGGAGTTTTCTTTCTTTTTTGGCCTGGGTCATGAAACAAGACTAAGAAGTATTTTGGTGTTTGCTGGGATTTACAGTAAAAGTGTATCCTAGTAAAAGGATCTATGACAGTTATTAAATTATCTTAATACTTGAAAGATATATGGATTGCCGAACACCACATTTATTTCCTTTTCAAATTGTTATGTATCATACTCTTTTTTTTATTCTTTATTTATTTTTGCATTTTGTTTTCAATATATATGTGTGTGTTTTTTAGTAATAATGCTAGTCTTTGATTCTGAGAGTAGCAACTTGAAGGAGAATTTTTGAAATTTGGAATGAGCTTATACTATGTTTGAAAATCACCAATCAAACAAATCATTTACACCATCTGGACTTTTTAAGTTTCCAGATGGATAGGAACGTGAGGAACTCTTTGCAATCTGCCGCACATGGGATTTAAGTTTCAGCTTTTTTCCGCTGCATTCTACCTGATCTAACTATGCATTAAAGTCAAACACATGATATGGAGATTTCATAAGTGCCAATTCTGTTCCCATTTGCTGCATTAGTGTGTTAGAATGTCAAACATATGTGCTATGGGATTATTTGTACCTTCTTTCCACTTGGTTAGCACTTCACAGTAATTTCTTGGAATCTTATTGTAATATAAAGCACATCTTATACTACTTATGTTTTAAGTAAACAATTTCACCTAAAGATTTGATGGGACTTGCCTACAGTTGATGGTTTGCCTGCCTGGTTTTAGGTTTTCACTCCACTTTTTCTTTTCTTTCTTTTTTTTTTCTATCTGGAGTTTATCCTAATATTTAGATGGTCAGTCTCAAGTAGCACAAGTTAATAATAGTTTGTCATTATTATTTTCTTCAGGTATATATATGGCATAGAGGGTCAGGGGAGCTCATTGAAACACTACCAGGTCATTCTGGAGCTGTCAACTGTGTAAGCTGGAATCCAGCAAACCCCAAAATGTTGGCGTCAGCCAGTGATGATCGTACAATTCGTGTATGGGGCTTAAATCAAGTAAACATGAAGCTCAAATGGTCGCACAGCAATGGTGTTCATTATACCAATGGAGGAACTCCAAAAGATGAGAGGAAAAAGGCAGAGTTTCTCAAATAACTGATGTTTCTTTCCTTCACAATCATTGATTGCTTTCATGTAAATAGTTTTACTCGCCATATCTAGCAGACATTCATTACAAATCTCAATCTAAAATGTGCATTAACTTTTATGATGATAAAATGTTGTACTGGTTTGTTTGTTTTTATTTGATTGTTGTTCACTAATATGTTTTCTTGTTTGGAGGTACTAATAATTCCATATTAACTAACACATAATAGGAGTTATATTTAGGGAAGGATAGATTTGCGAACTAACAGGAATACATTGTTTTTGCATTAAGTCACTGCGGATAATTTTTTTTTATGAGCAATAATATCGGTTGAGAATGGGTAATGACCAAATCTTGTTTTAATTATTAATTTTTGGAATAAAATTAACTAAAACTAAAATTGGCTGTATTTTTTATTGGTTATATTGTATAAATATATACTTAGAAACTAGCTAAAACTAAAAAGTATTAAATTAATTTAAAATGCGACCACAAATATATATATATATATATATATATATATAATATTATAATGTATAAATGTATAATTTTAGATAAACCATATCAGCTAGATTCGTTAATCCTAGATAAACTAGAATCTTTAATTTGTACTTGGGTCTAAAGAGGTTTACCATATATGTAGGGGTGAAGTATATAAACACATATGTCTAAAACCTTTTTATTTTTATGTTTTACTTACTACCCCATAACTAAACCTAAACTCTCCATTCCATGGCATTAATGCCAATGCCATCATTAAAACTTAATATTCAAGTCCCCCAACCTCACCTTCCTCTCGTCACAAAGTATGTCACAAGAATACTGGGGCTGTCTACGCATTAAAGGTGGTTTACGCTTGGAATAATATTCAAGATGTCCTTCAAGAGATTGAAATACTTAGATCCCTGGATTCAGCATTTGTTGTGGGATTCCATGGTGCATTTGAGGAACCCTCGGGTGATGTTGCTATTCTAATGGACTTGATGGATTCCGGGACACTCCACAGTCTGGTCAAGACTAACGCTACTTTCTCCGAAAGTATGATCGCTCACGTAGCACGACAGACGCTTATGGGGCTCGACTATCTGCATAACACAAAGAGGATTGTTCACTGCGATATCAAGCCATCCAATCTACTTGTAAATCAGAGCATGCAAGTCAAGATTGCCGATTTTGGGGTTAGCAAGGTGATCATGAGTAGTAGTAATAATGATCGTCCACACTTGGTAGGAACTATTGCGTATATGAGTCCTGAACGATTTGACTCGTCTGGTTACTGTAGTAGTTTCGGTGCGGGTGATGATGTTTTTGCTGGAGATGTTTGGAGCTTGGGATTAACGTTTATGGAGATGTATATTGGCTACCAGCCTTATTGCCCACCCGGCCGACAATTTACCACTGAGTTTGATCTTATCGCCGAAATATGTTTCCAAGACCCACCCAGATTGCCTCAAGATGCATCTGAGGAATTTCAAGACTTTATTCGGTGTTTCTTGCACAAGGAGACCACTAAAAGATGGACAGCGCCCCAGTTGCTTTCTCACCCTTTTCTCAACAATTAATTATCAGATATATGAGAGCAGATTAAGTCTTCATGGAAATTCTTTTCTTGTTAACTCCTTGGGTAAGGTTTTGACATTTGTATATCTCTGTGTCCGAAACTCGATAGATTATTTCAATACAATTTTCTTAATCATCCATTACGTTTCTAAGTATTGTTCTTGATATTAAAGTTAATTTTATTTACATTTATTAAAGTTGTTTTTATTTTTTTTAAAATAAAAAATTGTAGCCATGGGAGAAATACGATTTTGGATTGTGAAAGGTTCAGGTTCAGGTTCAGGTTCAGGGCGTCTCTCGTTATTCACATTATTTTCCCATCTTTGGTGGGACGCCTTTAGCGCCAAGGTTTCAAAGTCGACAAGAAATTAGAGCAGTAGCTGTTGTTGGGGTCAGGCAAACAAAAATAATACTCCCTCCGTTATACATTCATGAAAAGAAATAAGTTTGTAGCAATAGATGGGAGACGAGATAAAAGAAATGGCGCCAAAAGTTCCCTGTGTTTAGGGTTTTGTAGTAAACAATATACAATTGTTGCCTCTATACCTGTATAGGGTAAGTTGGTCGCTAAATAAATATAAAGTTGTTTACAAAAACTACAAATGAGGTTAGAAATGGGTAAGTTGCAAAAAATCATAGCTATTTCTAGTACATGTTGGTTAAAGCAAATGCATCTTCGAATAATAACACAAGAAGTTATAGTTTTAGATGCCACAAACTCAACTAGATTGTTCCAAGTTAGGTAAGCCAAAAGAAAGTGATCGGGAAAATATGTTAACACTTAGAATACAATGTAAAGTTGCAGCAAACTAAAGGAAAAAAAATAATAATAGTAATAATAATAGAGAATGGAGATGGACAGAAAACAGCTGAAGAACAATAGTATTAGTAGATCCACTTGGTTAGTTGTTTCAAAGCCCTACAGACTTGAGAGTATGTTTTGTAAATAAAAAGAAAGCACTCTCTTTTAATATTATTATTTTTTTTAAATTTTCAAAACCACGTAATTTTGATAAATATATGTTATTTAATAGATGTATGTTATATGGGCCTTATGTGTTGGGTCAGCCCAAATGGTGATATTCCTTTTTCTATCAGGAATTATGTATTCCGGTATTCCAAATACTACACAGCGTTTGCATCAAGCCAGTAAGCCACTGCGGAAGACACTTTATAATTATTTTTACGACCAAATCTTGTTTTAATTATTAATTTTTGGAATAAATCCTGAATTAAGTAGATATATTAAACTGGCATTTGAAGTAAAGCCAGAAAATCTATCTGTAATTGGCAAGGAGGGTTGTGGGCGGGATTTACTTGGACAACAAGGACAGAGATTTCGAAATTGTTAACTGAAATTTCTGGAAAATGTTTAAAATATATTGTATTTGTTAATTAAAGTACCCTTGGACCCAAAATATAATAACAAAAAATGAATTAATTTTTAGTATTAATTTTCCAAAATACAATGATCAAAATAACTTTTGAAAATATGAATTTACAATTAGTTAAAATTTTGTAAAAAAGTGGTCACATACTCCTAGCACGTGATTTAAATAAAAATTGACTGTATTTTTAATTGTTATATTGTATAAATATATACTTAGAAACTAGCTAAAACTAAAAAGTATTAAATTAATTTAAAATGCGACCATATATATATATATATATATATATATATATATATATATATATATATATATATATTATTTTTATGAATGTATAATTCTAGATAAACCAAATCTACTAGATTCGCTAATCCTATATAAACTAGAATCTTACATTTTGTACTTGGGTCTAAAGTAAGAGATTTACTACATATATAAACGGTTCCGGGGTTACTAACTCTCCATGACCAAACCTGAAACTCTTTCATTCCATAACCAAACTTGAAACTCTCCCATTCTATGGCACAACTTGATCAATTCCCCCAACCCCTCCATGCTAATGTTAAAAATGATCATCTTGTCACTACCACTCATACTTGTCAAGAAGTTAGCAGTCTATCTGAACTAAAGAAAGTCCAAATTCTTGGCAAAGGAAGTGAATGCACCGTCTACAAAGTACGTCACAAGAATACCGTCTATGCATTAAAGGTGGTTTACAAAGCGTATTATTCCAATAATATTCAGGATGTTTTACAAGAGATCGAAATTCTTGGATCCCTGGATTCACCGTTTGTTGTCGGATTCCATGGAGTATTTGAGGTGCCGTCGGGTGATGTTGCTATTCTAATGGACTTGATGGATTCCGGGACACTCCACAGTATGGTCAAGACTAATGGTACTTTCTCCGAAACCATGATCGCTCGAGTAGCCCGACAGACGCTTATGGGGCTTGATGCTTATGGGGCTTGACTATCTTCATAACACAAAGAATATTGTTCACTACGATATCAAGCCATCCAATCTGCTTGTAAATCAGAGCATGCAAATCAAGATTGCCGATTTTGGGGTTAGCAAGGTGATCATGAGTAGTAGTAATAATGATCCTCTACACTCACACTTTGGAGGAACTATTGCGTACATGAGTCCTGAACGATTTGACTTGTCGGGTAGTAGTTTTGGTGGGGGTAATGTTTTTTCTGGAGATGTTTGGAGCTTGGGATTAACGCTTATGGAGATATATATTGGCTACCAGCCTTATTGCCCACCCGGCCGAGAATTTACCACCGAGTTTGCTCTCATCGCCCAGATATGTTTCCAAGACCCACCCAGATTGCCTCAAGATGCATCTGAGGATTTTCAGGACTTTATTCGGTGTTGCCTGCACAAGGATACAACTAAAAGATGGACAGCGCCCCAGTTGCTATCTCACCGTTTTCTCAACAATTAATTATATATAAGCCGCGCAAATTAATGAGGAAATTCCGGGTAAATTGCCTTCTTGTTGGGTTGGACCTTTAATTTGTTGTTACTAATGTTTTTCTCATGGTGCACTTAAAATTAAAAGTAGCAATCTCTAAAGTATTCACGGTTAATGGTTACAGGCTCAAAAATTTCTACGACAATGTGGAACTTGATGATCGGCGTTACTTGGGAGGCAACCTAAGGGTGCAGTACATTTACTTTTCTTTGCATTTTACTTTACATTAGGGACAATTAAAGTTTTAAAAATTAAAAAATTAAAAAAAAAAGAAAAAAAAAGAGGATTTATTTATTTAGGTTTTTAGGTCATAGTAAGATATTCTTACTATGTTTTGTTTTATTTTAAATTTTGAATTTTGTAAGTATATTCACTGCAAACCCTTATGAGACAAAACTCATCCGCTTAGGATAACTTTGGGATTCAAAGACTTGTTGTAATGGGGTAGTTTTTAGGATGACTCACTTGAACGATAAATTAATTTGAATTTTAGTTCTTGGCCAATGATAAAATTTTGATTTTTATATAATAACTTTTTGGAAAATTGATAGACACTGTGTAGTCTGAATTTGATTTTTTTGTTGGTTATTAATTTATTTGAGACCCTTTATTACTAAGCACATATCCATTTGTTTGAACTGATGTTAACTTAGAAAGAATTTATTTGATTAAGTGTTTATGGGAGATATTTTTGAACTCTATAATTTATTTGATCATAACTTGAAGTGAGTATGAGGTATAATATAAGAAAGGGGAAATAATTTGGGTAAATTTTGCTAGGATTATTGAAAAAAAAGAGAATAGATTCATGTGAGTTGAGATGGAGCGTAAAAAGCACTCACTCATAAACACATGATAAGCGAGATGGAGCGTAAAACGCACTCGTTGGTGAGATGGAGCGTGCAACAATAAACACATCACTCATAAACACGTTTGGTGAGATGGAACGCGCACTCACTTAAACAAGTGAGATGAAACATAAAATACACTCACTCATAAACACGTTGTAAGCGAGATGGAGCGTAAAACGCACTCGCTGGTGAGATGGAGCATAAAATGCACTCACCTAAGGAAAAAAATATAATAGTCCTAGAAAAAAAACCAATTGATCTTCTGATTATGTTTGCCTGTATTAACTAAGAGTGATGTGAAAAATAAGTGTATAGAGTTTTCTTTTATATCTCCTAAGAGGCATTAATTACATAAATTTATCTGAGGTCTTATTAGTTTGATACATTTGAATTCACACACACACAAAGGGTTAAGAGTGAAATAAGATTGACAAATAAGTTGAAATTTTGGATGATACATTGTTTTTGAAGTTTTTCGAGAGTTATTGTCTAGAATCATTGAGGCCAATGTTAAAGTTCATATTAATTTACATCTCAAGTTTGTTAAGTTGGTCGGGATACATGAATGGTAGTAGTTTTGGTGAAGGTAATGTTTTATTTGGAGCTTGGGATTCTTATGGAGATGTATATTGGTTACCAGCCTTATTGCCCACCCGGCCGACAATTTACCACTGAGTTTGCTCTCATCGCCCAAATATGTTTCGAAGACCAACCCAGAATATTGCCTCAAGATGCATCTGATGATTTTAAGGGCTTTATTCGATGTTGCTTGTACAAGGAGACGACTAAAAGATGGACAGCGCCCCAGTTACTTTCTCACCCATTTTTCAACAATGAAGGCATTAAGATTGCAGATTCTTCATGTAGATTCTTTCCTTGTGTTTATATACGGATGATGAGATTAATAAATACAAAAATTTCAGAGCTCGGTTTTGTATTTTTCTGTTGATTTCCTTGGATGATGATTATTCATTCAGATAGGCTTTGTATTTTTCTGTTGTTTCCATTTTTTATTCTGTCCTTGACTTTGGCTTTTGAGATCAAAAGAGGTCCTTAAATATGAGAGATAAAAAGTTAAAAAAAAAAAATTCTTATATGAACGATAATCCTAAATTAAGGAACAACATATATATAAAGCTAGCTAGTTGAAAGGTCGAGGTTATCATCTTGAAGGAGAAAGTGTGTATACTTATACATATGTGTGTATGTGTACACATTATAAGCAAAATTATATTTGGAGATTCTTTAACGTAAACAATTACTGGCAGCTATACTAGGGGATTGTATGCAGATGGGAAGATGGGCATATGGGGTAATTATTTAACTCATAGACTTGATGAATTGAAGTATGCTTGAAGTAGCATCATGGTACTCTTGTGATCACAGTACTGCAGCCATCAAACTTCTTAAGCGTACTGGATATAGGGCTTTCAAGCTGCTTGTGGAATTATGCTAACTTGCTAAGTAGCTTCAATGGACCATTACCCTGGTAGTAGAAATTGCATTTAGTTAAAACGAGAGTGTGGTCATTATTGCTCAAGTATCGTGTTGAATGGCAGAATTAATCCGAAGCAGAGAATGTATGTACGTGTGGTATACTGCATGACACTATATATAGTCACTAATGGTGCAACCACCTAAGAGAGATTAGAGACACTACTCAAAACAAGAATAAAGAAAGAGAAGCAAACACATTTTATTCAATTATCTGCTGCTCAATAAGTTGTTGAACTGTAATTCTATTATTGTGTATGACGATGCTAATGAAGTAAGTATTTTATTCTATAAACAGTTTACAAGAATGAAATTCTAAAGTTACAAAGGGCTGGGGATGAATGAAATGTCTTACTATATTGTTTAACCTTCAGAAGAGTAGCTTGATGGTGAGAAATCAGGCATCGGTGAACAAAAAATCGAGCTGTTTGTGACTGCATTCCCTGCCTGCTAGGATATGTACTTAATCAACCTCTCCAGGCTCTGTCAAAAATGCGCACAAACTGTCAGGAACCTTCTCCGGTAACTAAGAAACAAATTAACATATATATATATATATATATATATATATATATATATATATGTGTATGTGTGTGTGTGTGTGTGTGAAGTGATCGGAGTATATGTCTATCTAGTTTAAGTAGATGATGTCTATCTAGTTTAAGTAGATGGTTAAAGAAAAGTGAACAGAGTTAGTTTTGCTAGCAGTTTGACTTGTTTTTTGAGTGCTTTCTTAGAGGAATGGAAATGGTTTAGTAGTGGTGGTGTGGTGCGATGGAAGTAGTAGGCAACATTAAATTAAGTGGTGGTATTTTATAGTCCTAAAATTAAAAGTATACATATTTTTTTCTGGAATGACTTAAAAAGAAAATGTATCTTTAAATTTTGGAATTGAGAGAATAATACCTTTATGCATCCAGGTAGATTGTCATCTTTTGTTCTAACATGAGTCTGTGAATGCAAAATTCATTAGATTGGTTAATACAAACCTAAATGCAATTTCCATATCAGAGTAATTTTGCAGAAAGATCTGTAAATTATACTAGAGAGACTTTTAGATGTCTTTTAGAAAATAGATTAAGAACCAAGTTGCAACACGTGTAATTGGCGGAAGACAAACAGTAGACATCTTCATAAATTCATAATCAAATAAGGAAGGATATTTTCCAGAATCAAAATAAGCAGAGTACCCATATTATTTGCATGGGATATGAAGATACTCGTGAGCATACATTTGCTCCTTGTCACGAGGATGAAGCTACACGCAGTTAAAAAAAGTTAAAACTGATGTTGCTCCGGATGCGTATATACCTCTGTGACTCGGTGACAGGCAACATCTTGATTAGCTGCTAAAGAAGCAAGAATGACTAGCCCAGCTGCTACAGTTGAAGGCCAATAGCACAGCTGCTCATGGCCCAACAATGCCAGAACTGCTATGTACTTTGCAGTCTTCTCCATCTCTTCATTAGCTCTTGCAGCTTTGAGGTAGAACCTGTCTCATTTTCGTATTTAGCAATAAATTAGTAGAGGAAACAAAAAGTTTGTTTTCTAAAAAAAATACTAAAACTTGAATGGATTAGAGCGAATTTATGCATAAACTTTTGAATGCACACATCCTAAGAGCATGATGGGAAAATTTGTGTACCATAAAAAGTTGTACATGGTGGGCAAGTAACACTGGAAGTTGAGGACTTCTTGCACCAACCATTCCATTGCTACCACTTCACATCTGCTATATGCATTGCTTCCTACATAGAATGTCCTTTGACGAACACTGAAAATTAACAATAAAATTTATAGTTGAATTTCCACTCAAGAAGAAACCATCTGTAACTTTAGATTTTAACCTTATTAAATACATATTGTCATGTACTTCATTCTATGTTCATTAATAATCTTTTACACCTTATTAGAGCCAAAAGTAGATCTACATTGACCTTTGCTTATGCAGTTATGCAAATAATTCTTTTTAAGATCACGGAACTGTGCTTTTTCTTCCAGGCTACATATAATCAAGCACAATCAAATTTACAAGTCAGAATGTGTATACATATTGTACCTGTTCAAGGGCTGATTTTCTTCAATTCTGGTTGCAAGAGTGAGACATGCAATTGCAGCAATTTGAAGATTCCTCTTGTTTTTGAAGTGTCCTTTACTCAGAAATCTATCAAAAAGGTTAACACCTAGGAACGTTGTTTCCCTCTGGAACTCCTTGTTAGAAGATTGCTGCTTGATTTAGAGTACAATGGACAAGTCAATCAGTAAATAGGGACAAAAATAACATTATCAGAATTAGAAAGTACTAATAAGCGAATACCAACATTATATGAGCTGTTTTGATTAATGAATATAGTAAAATAATGAATTCCTTACAATTGCCACTGTCAAAGAATTGTGATAATCAATTCAATTATCTCATTTAATAATTAACATATACATGCATAAAATGTTACGGTTTAATTTTACCAGGGTAAGGAATGAGGGGTGCATGTGATCTGTGACTTGTCCAACAAATCTATTTGGTTAATGAAATACAGGACTCATCACAAAGGAATAGTAATGTTAACTGCCCAAAATTTTACTGCTGGATTCCCAGAAATGCATAAAGTACAATATTGTGATGCATTTTCCGGATGTAAAATTTCCAGCTGCAATAGATTTTTCCGAAGGAAAAGCATGTTACATGTATCAATCCTGCACGATTTCTTCAGTGTATCTATCATTTCACTCGCCCAAACCATTGAAAATGACAAAGACACCTAAATCTCTAATAACATCTACCACGCTCCATAACTAGACTTCACGTGATAGTAATTTTTGGCTGGCTGAAACTCATCAGAATTTAAAGGAGTAATGGAACCAATAGAAATTAATATAACTAAAAAAGTACAGCAATATAAAATGACTGACACCAAATGAGAGTGACAAAACTAAAGAGTAATGTCTACGAGGAAATTACATTACACTATTGATAACAGAACAAGTTCCAACCAATGAAGATTACGTGGCATAAAATAATTGGACAAATCAAAAATGTGGAGAACATAGCCGTATGTGATTTAGACTCTTCTAACTGAAAATATATTTTTATTAATTACTAGTACTTTAATAAATTGGCACAACCGCTTTTTTGATGAAACGAGTAGATTGCAATACGGGGAGTAAAGAAGTGACCTCAATTATCCAGTGTACCATCTGAAGCCGTTGCTGAATGACAAGTTCGCCATATTCCGTCATGGAGCAGTACTCCTCAGCGTAGTCGTGGAGATACAGTTGTTTCCTCTCTCTGTTTCTGATCATCTGGTAGCTTTCTTCGTGCTCCTCGTCTTCGAATCTCAACAGCTTCACTCCAAGCCAAAAAAAATTAATTAATCACCATTCAAAGACATTGAATTACAGTTATATATAGTTATAGATTTTTATGAACAATTAAGGAAATTTCTATTAAACCAATACATTTCAAACACATGCATACACTCGGAATTAATTATATGCTAAAATGGATTAATATAACAAAAAAACTTGTGAAAGCTTACTATGACTTCATCTGGTGAACTGACTTTTGAACGTAAAGCAGAGGATGTTGATCTGCAGAACTGTTGTCTGAATTGAAGTAACAATTGGTATGTAGCCGATGGACTGGTACCATTAACTGACCTCTCCGAAAATTGACTTCCAGATTCGCACCACAGAGATGAATTATAGTCGGAGAAATCCAAGTGTGAACTAAAATCTTCGAACACATCCGATTGCAGATCAGAGAATGCTGCCGAGGAGTACTCATTATCACAATCTTCTTCGCAAGAGAGATGCTCTGAGCAAGCCAGGTCAAATTCCGCTCCAATTAGTTTCTGTATTCGTTCTGTGTTAGATTCGGAATTCGAAATTGTATCATAATTTCGCAAAACTTCAGAAAATTCATCTCTGTTTTGGCCGATATTGATTATATTGCCGGATAATTTGCCAAATTTTGCTTCAGAAAGCGAGTCTAAGCCAGAAGTAACTGAAACAACTTCTGTTTGATTGTTGTCCAATGAATTTTCAGCTCCTTTCTCATTTTCTCGTTCAGACTTCAAAATTTTCCCTGAAAATTGTTGAACACGAGAAAAACCTTCGGATTGATTAATTTCCTTTGAATTTTCAGCTACTTTATCAGTTTTGCTCTTCAATCTCGAAATTCTCTCCCCTGTGTTAGCTCCAGAACACGACTCAACGCACGAAGACTCCGACACGTCCAGTACTTTCTCATTCTCTCTCTTCCTGTAATACGATCTCGTGATCCTACGAAAGTCTTCGCCACCTACTTTCTCTCTCCCTGCAACAGCACTGACAGTATCCGCAAAGCCTCTCTTCTTCAGTGAAACTGCTTGTGGTCTATTGGCAGAAACTCTGCTTGAATCACACGAAACTTCTTCTCGAGTTAAGTGAGAAGAGGCAATAGAACGAGAAATGTTTGAACAGAGAATTGGAGAGATCTGAGTCCGTTTCCGGCGAAGAATCTTCGATCGGAGTTTCATTTTGTGCTTTGAAATTTTCAGGAACTGAATTGTTGTTGAAGAAACAGTGATTTTTTTTTTGAAGTGTGGTTTTGAATTGAAGCTAGTGTGTGTGTGTTGTGCGTGCGGGGACTCGACTGAAGCGGTTAAAAACGTTGAGGAGAGAGAGGGGTCGTCACGTTGATACGTGGAGTCGCTTTTTTGTTTTTTGGTCATTTAAGTTGTTATTTGCTTAACGGCCGTTAAAAGACTTATACTTCTCCTTCAATGTAAGGATTATTTTTATTTTATTTTTGACATGAACAATCTATACTATCGTTTTTTGCGAAACAAAACACCACATTAGATTATATTAAAAAAAGTTTAAGCTATACTTGCAGCATATCGTGGGGTAACTCTTTCCACATTGTTTCGATCAAACTTAGCATAAATAAAAGGAGAGGGAAAATCACAAAAATACAGTTTCTGTTTGGTTACAAACATTAGTAACTAAAGTATCAACAAGGCAATTTGCTTCTCTATAGATGGAGCCAAGTTCCTCGTGTTGTAAAAGCGCTATAAAATAAAAGAACAATTCAAATTCGATTTGTATTAATTCGATTAAAAATTCGATTCGAGCTCGACTTAAAATATAAATAAGTCAAATATGAGTAAATTTTAAAATCTGATAAATTACTCGAACCTTTTCAAATTATAATTTTTTATTGATACTCGGATCATATTCGTTCGAAAAGTTCAAACTACTCGAGCTAGATTCAGAATCGTGCTCGACTTGGTAGTTAAATGAGCCTCAATTAAACTTTATTTTATACTCAATAAATTTTACAAATCAAATATGAACAACTCAATATTCGACTCGATTCGTTTATACCTTTATTGGTATGGTTGCCCCAAGAGCTTTTAACATGATCATAATAATTGCAGCATTGATTTCCAGAATAAGCCATCCTTCTTTGAAAGATAGATTTCTTATGACTGGCTACAACATAAAATATATTTTTTTATTTAATGTCATATCATTTGAGACACATTTAAAGACCCTTAATATTATTTATTTTAAAATTCCCATTTCCTCTCCTTTTCAGTTTTTTGCTTTGTTTTTTTTTTCAGATTCAGCAAGAGTAAATCATGTACTACTAGAATTTATCATGTACACATTAAAATATCTTTGGGTGCTATGTGTTTCGTAGTATGATAAATTTTCGGGAACCGTAGCAGTTGCCATAAAGTAACTCAAGTCATAATAAGAGTTTTGTTTGACTTTGAGTCTTTGATCTTAATTAATTGCAAAATTATAAATATAAAATGATAAATAATTCATTCTTCTAATAGAGAGGTTCACTTTGTGAAAATAATAAAGTATTTATCATTAAACTATGTGTTGATACTTTCACGAGTACAACTGATAATTTCACAAAAAAAATAAAATTACATGAATAATAAATAAGTCATTTTTATGTGAGATATAAAATTTCAAAACTAAATGTATTATGCAACTAAACCAAAAGGAATTTAATGTTACACTATATAT
Organism: Panax ginseng; assembly: GCA_020205605.1. NCBI lineage: Eukaryota > Viridiplantae > Streptophyta > Magnoliopsida > Apiales > Araliaceae > Panax > Panax ginseng. The sequence continues at coordinate 96,628,940 of CM035147.1, forward strand.
AAAATATTTATACAAAAAAAATACTACTTACAATGTAATCTTGATAAATGAAATAATGAAAATAGAAACAAAAATGTTCTCAATGAGATTAACTTTTTTTCGAGATAACATCGATGAAATGAAATAGGTCAAAATAAATGAAAAATTATTAATAGGGCATCAATTAAGTAGGCATTTATACAGTTCACCTTTTTTCTTAAATATGTACATTTATATTATATCATATTTTTTTTAATATAACAAGAATTTAAATTTATATGATAAAAAAACTCTTTTTTTTGTCACACCAGTTTCTAAGGCCCCACACAAGTTGCCACGTCAACAATTTCTGATGTGGCATGTTCAATTTTTTTCAATTGGAAAAAATTAATAGTTTAATCATTTAATTGACAAAATTGAAAGGTGGATCAACGAAATGGAATATAGCCTATAGTTTAGGGTACTAATTCACATTTAAGCCAACATTAAATATACTATCAATTGTCTATATTGCCCTTATATTGAAAAAAGAGTGTTATTTATTGGGTAAAAAATAGTAAGAGAACTAAAATTATATTTATTACTTGGGGTAATATTGAAAACTAAGCAATTAATGCTGATTTGAAAATCTTAAACTGTAAGACCCCAAATTTTTATAAATAAAATCGAATTTCCTCTAATTATTATTCTTGATTAATAAGGTGGTAATTTGATATAATGCTTTGGTTATGGGTGAAATGTGCAAAGTTTACAAAATAAGCAAGTGATTATAAAATATTCATTATTGTCGGGGAATATTCGTTTGATCGTGGAATATTCTTTTTGTCGTCGAAATATCCAGTCTGACAATAGCCAGCCATTTTAGGGGCCCCATAACAGAATAACTGTCGGATGAGAAAAATGACAAGTATGTGTTTTTATAAATAACGGCGTAGTTGTTACCGTTAACACTGTTGGATTACCTGGTGGTTAAAATACAGTAATATGCGTGGTTACACACGAGTTAGCACGGTATTACACATATTGTTGAATTATTGATCTTTACGTAAGAAGACACTACTCAATAATTATTACAATGAGTCTCGCTTGATATTTTATTGATTCAATAATTGTTACGTTCTTTAGTTTATATTATTATTGTTTCAATAATTGTCAACGCACGGTATTTTCTATTATCGGATCAATAATTCATATTATTTGAATAATATTATCGATAACATTATTGGCAATGTCTAGAAAGTTCTCGTCAAGGAGAGGTTTGTCACCTAATCATGCCAAGTAGTAAGAGAAATCCTTATTAGGAAAGCCCTCTTTCTCGTGAACTGCTCGTTTGTTGTTAGTAATGTGATTCTATAATATTATTTGTGAATAATTAATTATTGATTTATATGATATTGATTTTATGTGGATATAGATGGAGAAAATTTTTAATGTGACAATTGTTGAAAATTAATATTTTATCTTTTTCTCGATAAAATAATTCATTTAAATATATTATTTTAATAATATATTAACGCGTGATATTGTTATAATGAATGTGGGATATATGAGTATATGAGGAGGTAGAGTATTTTGTGGCATTAAATGTTTAACATATGTTTTGTGTGTCGGTGGACACAATTCTCGACCAAAAATTGATTATGGTCGTAAAATCGCTCATTTATGGATTTCGGATAATTTCGCTTGGAATTTGGAAAATCTTCCTTCAGTAAAGTTGTAGAGAATTGAATTTCCTATAAAAATCACGAGATTCAATTTTTCCGACAAAAGGGCTATTTATCATGAATTATTGAAGTTCCGGAGTTCCGAAATAATTGATTTTTGAAAGTTTTAATTATTTTATATAAGAAAAACGTTTTTGTGGTTGTTGACATATGGGTGGCTGATGTTTTTGACCAAAGAAAGCATGCTAGAGTTTTCAAAATATGTGGGTAGGAATTTGGAATAAATAATAATATATTTTATTAATTTAGTCTCCTTTGGCGTTCTAACATTTTCCTATAAATAGAGGGCTAAGTTAGAATTGAAAATCACACCAGAAACTAAGTTTTCTCTCTTTCTCTCTCTATATTATCGAGCGTATTCTTGTGAGTATACTTTGAGTGTTCTTTATCTGGTGCGAGTTTCACAAAGACTATACCAAAATTCAATCAATACGATTATTTTGGGGTAAAGGATGTTATTTCTTTCATGAAATGATATTATTTTCTTCATATCATTATGCCAAAATATTGGTTGAACTTTTATCAAATTTGAAACTTTTTCATGTCGGGGTTCTTATTCATGAGTTCTTATTCACGAGTTCTTATTCATGAAGTCTTATTCACGAAAGCGTGAAGATGTTTTTTGTGAAATTTCTATCTTTTTGGTGTCGGGTTACTTATTCACGTATATCGGCACTATTCACGATACTCTGACCTTATTCAATAGAAAAATAAAATTTTTTTTGTCCAAGATGTCTATTTTGGCTACTATCTTTGATTATATCCATGTTTTGATCGTTATTTTGAGTTCTGCTTCAAAATCGTTTATTATGAAGTATTATCGATCTTGGATAAACCGTTATACGAATCCCTAATATTTGTCCTTCTATCTCACCGGATTCGTTCTTAAAAATATTTTTCATCATCCTCGGTCCTTAATGGTGATACTTGATGAATATCTTTGGCTTTAGTAGTGCAAAGATGAACGATTAATCGATGAATATCTTTGGCACATAGTCACGAGATGATGCAGTGTTGAGATGAACATGACCAACCGGTGATTTAAATGAATATCTTTGGCTCAGTAGTGCAAAGATGAATATTGATTGTTATTACGAGGATAAAAATATTGATGACGGACTTTTAAACCTTAGAAGGCAGTGAGAATTCTTTCTCTACGTGACTCTTCAATAGATTCTTTATTTTATTTGCATTTGTTGATCTAAAACTTGTTATCTATTGTATTCTATTAGATTTTTCCTGTTGAAAGACTAACGATAATTTGTTGTATATTATCTTAGTCATAATATTCTTTCTTTGGGCTAGTTGAGCTCACCCTTTTCCTTGTTGTTCCATTTTCTTCTTAGGAGGTGAGAACATAGCAGGATCGAGTCGGGTATGGAATGAAGGTTCTAGAGAGAGTTGTTTAGTAGTCCTCACCATTTTTGTAAAATAATGTATCAATAATTATGATGGGGATTTATTTGCGGCGTGGATATTGTCTGCAGGCAATATATCGTATTTAAACTCACAGATGTATTGTCGTATTTCACACGACATTTGTATTATTGAAGTTGTAGTTATTTACATACTATGTATTTGGCGACTTTCGAAATGGGTTGGGTGGAATAGACTTTTTTATTTTGGGCGTCACATAAACGATTTATATTTAGAAATAAAAATATTTATCTAAAACAATCTAAGTAACGGAGGGAGTAGTAGATAATTAGATACTCCCTCCATTCCTTAATATAGGTCGTTTTAGACATGTGCACAAGAATTAAGGTAATGATTGAAAAATATTAATTATATTATCAATTGTCTATAATACCCTTCACCTCACTTATCTCATAAATATGGATCAAAAAATTAGGTAGAGTAATAAGGGGCAATTTGAGAAAAATAGTAATCAATTCTCCTAGATAACCACAAATGATAAATAATTAGGAATAATAAAAAAGTCTAAAACGACCTACCTATAAAAATGGAGGGAGTATTTGGTACTTTCTCCGTTCCTAAAAGATTGTAGTTTTATGAGAAAAAATTTATTCCAAAAAATTTACCATTTATAACTTTCAAAAAAATTAAATTATTTATTTTTTTATATTAGCTATACCTTATCTCATTGTCGTAAGAAAAACGATATTAATCTTTTAAGAAGGTAGAATGAATTACTAGAGTATATCGACAGTGTTTTTGACGCTTTCTATCATTTAAAATTCGTTGAAAAACGGAAAGCCTCGCAATCAGCGATTTATGGACAACCAAAAAGAAAAACTGAGAATAAGCTGAGTCAATTTGTTGGCTCCCGTTTTCGCCTGCCGGAGCTCCACTGACCATATTTCCCTCTTTATTCTAGTTTCTAGGCTAGCCTTCTGGTCAGATCTTCTCCTATATCGGTAACACTCTCTCCTTAAGCGCTCCTTGCAATCTGTCTCTTCAATTTACACATGTATTTTGGATTATCTGCTTTCAATAAAATTCAACAATTTTATGCCCTTATGCGCGTTTCCTTTACATGTACTTGCACTTAAAATGAACACTATATTCACATTCAAATACACAATTTGAACTATTTAGTTATTAACTGATTTGTTTATTACTATGATTTTGTGAAAACATCTCATTAAGAGGGGTTAAGCTCCATGTTACTGTTAAAAGGTCCAAACGGGCACATTTCTATATTACTATAGCTTGATACCATCTTTTCGAAAAGGGATACAATCTTGTTAAATCTATTCACTTGTGCATTGGTAATTTTTTGTTTTGCAAAGGTAAACTGGGGCAATCGTTTTCGCTCTCCAGTAGGTAATAAAAATTTTAACCTTTTTTTTTGTCCAAGGATACATTGACCACAGTGAGACAGCTATCAAAGTGTAAAATAAACCAAATTTTATCAATGAATATTCAGTTAGTAATTAACCAAGCACTAGTGAAAGTTCTTAAGGCTAAATACCTAATGGTTATACCACAAAAAAATCATGGTTGCATTCCCAATCTTTTCATCTTGATAATGTTTTTTCAACTCACTTTATAGATTGTAATAGTTTTGTTAAAATAGTAATCTTCCATTGATTTTGTATGTGGACCATTTTTCTTTTAAGCCATGATGTTGTTTATTTGATGTGAAACTATGAAATATTTGTTTAGTGTTATGCACATTTTTTTGCTTCTGAATCTGATGTTATTTTCTTATGCAGTGGTTTTGTATATGTATGATTTATTGTTAATTTTTCCATTTTTCTTGTGAAGGTGTATGAATTGGAAACTATAATGGGTTTGTCATCAGCCACCTCTAGTAGTGAAGCGTTGAAATTGTGCATATTTGACTTGAGACGTGGACAGCATGAAGGACAGGAGCTGGACAAGATTTTATTTTTCTTTCCTGTTGATATGCCATTTTCGACACAACTTTCAGTGATAGGGCTCAGTGAGGGACTTATCACATTTACAAGGTCAGTAGCCACTCTGATGTATAATGATAGCTTTGGAAATTTTCTCTTTCTTTCTAAATGGCAACCCCCTTTAGGCATTAACATAGAAAGTGACAAGTTATTTTTAGGACAATCCCCAGATGATTTTTGCTGCAGTAATATGGGCAAGTTCCTTCCATCTTTTTCTATATTGGCATTTTGAGACCTATTATTTTTGACAGATTTCGATGTCTCGATCATACTCACTTTCCATTATTCTATCTTCTTCTTCTCTAAACCCAACTGTACCTGTCCCTTCTTCTTCCTTTTTTATTTTATTTTTTATAAATAACAGTAATGTCTTGTTTCAGATTAATCCTAAAAAGGGAAGTGGATTTGTTCAGATTATGTTTGGTGTTTAAGTTCCTTTTCCCCGTGTTCATATGCTTTCTGGTTTGTAAGCCTGAATTAGTGATTTGCAGAATTTTCTCTCCAGAAGCAGCTTGTGAGGTCATAGAAGCAGAGATGCACTCTCATATTTTTTACGAGGCAGAGACAGATATCTGGATGGTATTGGTATGATTGCTACCCCTTAAGTCATATGATTGTCAGTACATTTACTAATTAGTGTGATGAACTGCTTATGTTGTAAATTGTCTTTGGGTATATATTTGTTTTTAACTGTATGCTCTATAAGGGTTACCGGACGTTGATTCATATAACTGGTATCATCTACAGATGCTGACCTTTCTTGAACTGTAGAGTTTAGATACCTCATACTTCTTTGTTTTAGGCCTGACCTTTGTACTGGCATAATGCCTTTCTCACAAAATTATGTATAAGTTTGCATAAACAGTACGATTTCAAAAATCATCCATACATATAATATTCACTATGTCTTCTAATTACAAATTTAGAAGTTGAATGTTAACTTGAAGTTGAAAGATTAAATTGAAAAAATTGATTTACATTCTATAAAATGACTAAAGAACATAGAATTTGAGTACTTTTTTACCATCAAATGCTTTAAATCGTGATTGTGTATATATCTAGAGTTCACTTTGTACGTACTTAGGGTTCCAAACCCTTTTTTGGCTTAAGGGCTGCTCGCCCTACCGAAGTACCGAGGATGCATCAATAAAATTCCATGTATAGTGTATACCTAGTCTATGACTTTTTTAATGGCAATCAATCATTACCTTTCATTATTTAGTAAATTATAACATATTAATGAAAGTTACGGCATTTATGTTTTCCATGCTTTGATGATCATTATAGGTAATTGAGAAAAGTAAGGAGACAGAAGCCATATGGCGCAGTGATGCATTGCGTAGAGTTCTTAGGGAAATACACTCTCTTTTTGTGATGTTTCATGGATCTATAAGAGCATTGCTTGATAGAGAACCTGGCGGAGGACTTATTCGAGCACATTTGTATTCTTTCATCATGGATTATTTACACGGTAAGACGTTACTGAATAACATGCTGTCTATATTACCAAAATCCATCTTATAATCATGTAGTTAAAAATATTTCATTGGAAGTCCCTAATTGTCAGCATGTCAAAAGCGGTCACCAATGGATTTGTGCTGCTGGGGTAATGCTGCAGTTGCTGTATCAAATGATTTTCTTTGGATTTCTGGTACTGGAGCAATGTAAAGTTGCTCTATCTCACACCTTATGTATGAATTTTGTATTTGAGGCAGATTTTCTTATTGGGAAGAAAATCCAGTTACCCAACTTTCGTGACTCATTAAAGGAGCGTGGAACTGTACAGATGTTGACTGTAAGCCGAGAGGCTGCAATTGAAGTTCAGGTATTTCTTCTGTAAGTTCCTTTCTGTTCTTTAGTGTGTTCTGTCCCATCTACATTCCCTACATTACACATGGCATTTTGACTTTAGAAAGAGCAGTCTGTCAAACTTTTCTTTCTAAATTTAGGTAAGTTTCATGTTTTGGCATGCTGCAGCAGCTAACTAATGTTGGTTAGGACGTTAGATTCACTAGTCACACGATTTGCACTCTCTCGCTGAAAAGTTCCCTTTTGTAGTTACATGTACTGAGAATCAAATATTGTATTGAACCTGATTTGGTTGCATCTTTAAGTTTTTCCTATGAGTAGTGACCTTCAGTGATTATAATATTTGGACCAGTATTGTTGCTTTCACCACCAGATCCATCACCATCAACTTATCTTTCAAGTACTTTATACTAGTTTGGACTGCTTCAACAAAACCTTTACTGCATACAAAAGGATTTCCTTATGCCCCTCCCTCTCCCACTCTCCTCAAGGTATTTGCTTCCGTCACTAGAAAGTAAGGAAAGTAAAGTAGAAGTGTAAAACACTTCAAAGGAAAAGGAACCTTTAGGATAATCATCAGTTATTTTCATTAAACCATGTTGACCAGTTAATGTTGTAATTTAGTTCCCCGGACAAAAAACCATTCCTCTCGGAAATGTATAGAAGCAACTTTCTGTTGACATTGCCAAAAGCCTTTTTACTATCTTACTTTTGCAAACAAAGGCACACGGCTAACAATAGCTTTTATATTTTACTTATTTAATATTTGATTTCTTAGTTGAGTAAACTCCTAGATATCTGCTAGGAATAATGAAAAAAAGATAGCTTGTTTGCCCACTCAATAATTAGTTTAATTTTATTTTTGTGCATGTTTTAACTGATTACAACTGGTGTTGGCAGTCACTTGTCAGAGCCTTAGAGTCATGTACGGGAAGCACATCATGCTACTCCCTAATCTTGTTCCAGGAACTGCTGGTGTCAACCACACTTTCTCCTGTATGGTTTGATCTCTAATGCGTATTTCTCTTCTCTGTCTCTCTCTCTATCTCTATTCGTGTTTGTGTGTATGAATATCTGTATTACGTATGTACTGTCCATTTCTCTCTCACCATTATTTTTAGTGAATTTTTCTCTAGGCTATTTTACTTTTATTTTTTATATTAATCTATTTAGACTTTCCACAATGTGGAGATGTCTGGGAACCAAATAATAGCTTTTGTTGATAGTTCGTCTGATTGAATTTGCAGGGAACATTTGTCTCTAGGCCACTCCACTAATCATTATCATATTTTTTGTCAGGATGACACTATAAACCTATTTTCTTACGTGATCCTACGATTGTCTCCACGTGCCCTTTCTTCTGGAGCAAGTTCCTGGTCCTATTTACGTAAAGGACATACTGCTTCTTACACTGCTGGTCCGACATCTATGCTGGCAAACACTGGTTCAGGTTTGGATCAATTTTATGGTTCTCGTGATTCTCTTCCTATTGGAGATAACAATTATGATATTGTGAGACCCCTACGGCGTGACAAGTGGTTGAGAGGGAAGGATGGTTTTCTTTTAACTGATATTTGGGGCGCTGAGGTTGGTAGCTTGGTTCATACCACCCCAGCAATTTGGATTCAGCAAACAGGGGAAAAGATGTATCTATGTGTTTACCAGCATAAAAGCCTTACCATAATCCTACTTTTTCCTGTGACGTCCATTCTCAATGGGGAGCAAGGGGTCTCCATGGTGAAGCAGCAAGTTCTTGAAAATGTCAGTTTCCTGTCTTAACTAATGATTTGATGTCTGGGTTTGAACTTATCTTAGATACTTATCCTCACATATGATAACTCTCTTTAAGCATTGCTTGCTGTAAATTTGGCCAATTTGTTGTTATGGAGTCCAACGTTCAATAACTTATATTTTAACTTGCGGAAATGTTCTCTGAGAACTCATCTTTGATTTTGTATAGCAGACACTGGTTGAAATTTTATATGTATGCTTATTATCATCCATTAAAATATCTCAGGCTTCAGCGAAGATATTCAGAGTTGAGGAGAAATTATCAAAAGGATGGGCAGGTGAGAACGCATATCATGTTAGTGGTTATCGTTACTTACTAGTGGATGATGATAGCAGTATATCTAGGGCTTCTCCACCTGGAAAAGTAACTACCCTAACTAAGGTCAGCAATTCTCCTTCAATTAGTACAGTAACAATATTTTTGTGTAATATAACATGCGTGTACACTGTACACATGCTGTCTATGCTTCAATTTAAAACTGGAAGTGCTCACCACTTATTCTAATCTTAATTGTTCCTTCTGCATCCATTTCTATGCTCAATGAGCTTTATAGCCTATACCTATTGTTGGCAATAGTGAGTCTCAGATTGTCTTTGCTTCTCTATGCATTTCCCCTGTTTTGCTCACTTTTATATTGGTTGGAAAAAATAAAGCTTCTAAAGCTTAATGCCTACATTTTAGACCTTACATGTATCCTAAAGTTTTACATCATTTGATTTTCATGTTGTTCATTGTGTGCACATTTGATAAAAAGCCTATTGGGTAACCCCTCAATTGACTAATTATTGGCCTCTCTAAAGTGTACTATAAAATTTATTATAAGAAAAAGAATAAGTATAAATAAGTCAAAATTGTAATGTGCTGCCCATAATTAGGTTTTAAATGGAGAAGGCAATGGAGAGCTTTTAGGTTTAGAACTCAAAAGGTAGGACAAAAGTTTGGCTCTGTGGATCAGGAACATAACCTCAATATCTCAGGTTCAATGGTGACATTTAATGGGGGGTTTTAACGTGATGGTATGAGATTGGCTAGGGTCATTGAGATATTTGGATATAAGCAGTGGACACATGATCAAACTACTGCATGAAGTTTACAGAATAAAATATTTTCCTGGGCAAAGTATATGAAAAACATTGTCATTATAGGACATAAAAAATATAGTTTTTTCCTTTATACAAATGTGATATGACATAGGAGCAAGCGATAGGTGGTCTGACCCTTGAGGTAGTTTGGGTTGGCCTAGGCTAAAACCTTATTAGCTAAATACTTTTCTCCTTATTCTTACATTTTTAGACCAGTTTTAAACCTAAAACTGATGACTGTAAAAAAGAGGTCACGCTGCTGGACCACCTAGATAGAAGTCCGAAGTCTATCATATTATTTTGCAAGAAACGTTTGATTCATGGTTCTTGGTCAAGATTTTACAGTTGCACCTAATAACGTTTGGTTAGTAATACTAAACTGAAAATCTATGGAGGCCATTATACCTATTCATGAAAGAGAAGAAGGGGAGGGGGGGCAAAAAATGAATTTTTAAAGCTTGTTGAAGGACAAAAATGCATATTTGTTATACAGTAAAACCTCTATTTAGGAATAGACTTGTGACCAAACTATTTGTATTCTAATTGAGAGGTTATTACTAAATAGAGGTATTGGTACAAAAGATTTTTCGAACACCCAAAAATATCCACTTTAACAAAAATATCAATAAGAACTCCCTAATAATTAATATTCAAAAAATATTTATGCAAAGTTAAAGAAAACATAAATTATTTAGATTTTCAAACTAGGAAAATGTAGTCTTTTATAGGAAATGTAGTCTTTTATAGGAAAATGTGGTCTTTTATAGGAAATGTAGTCTTTTATAGGAAAATGTAGTCCTTTATATGAAATGTAGTCTTTTATAGAAAATGTAGTCATTTAAAATTAATATTGTCTCTCTCATATATATATATATATTATTACTATATAGAGGTATAGTTTCTTAATACGGGACTTAAAAAGTATATAACATATTACAATTTAAAGGTTATTCCTATTTATAACTGGCCCAACTTGAGACCAATTTTTTTATAATATTGTAGAGGTTATTCTTATATAGAGTATTCTTAAATAGGGGTTTTACTGTATAACTAACTCAAGTTTGTTGAAAAGGAAAAAAGGGGAGTGGGGGGACATTGAGTTTTTGTTCTTCATAGAATCATAGGATTTTATGTGTTAAGAAAAATATAGTTGTTTGTTGTGTGAAGAGGTGCAATTATTGTTATGGACTTTAATCAGCCAATTATCCTGTGTGACACAGGAATCTTTAGTTGCTGTAAGTAAACTTCGAGACGAGGTTGATTTGGAGAAGGGCAGAGCCAAATGGGACGACCCAGAACATGAGAAAGAATTAGAAATATGCATTAGAGCAAAGAATAACGCATGGGTGATTGCACGGGTTTCAAGAGGCAAGGAGCTTTATATGGTTCTTGAAAAAGCCAATGAAACACTTCTTTATGCATCTGATGCTGTCGAAAAGTTTAGCAACAAGTAAGATTGTCTTATCTATTATGTTGTTTGCACTCGAGTAAGCTAATTACAATGAAATACTGTACGTTTACATGACTCGAAATGGAATTAAGAAAGCACCTTTCAATTTAGAACTGACAAAAAAGGAAAAGAAAATTATATCTGTTTTTCACATATTAAATAATTAATATATATTAACTGCAATTTATTTGAGGATTCTAACCCCCCACTTTCTTTCGGCTTACCTAACTTGGAACCAGTGGCGAAGCCACATAGTGTGGTATGGGGTCAATCGCCCCCACTGAAAAAAAAAATTTGTTTTATAATGTAAGGTGAATTTTAAAAATTTGAAGTATTATATATAAATTGACTCCACTAAAATTTTATAAATTTTCTATTATACGGGGTCAAATTAAAAATTTATAACTTTGTCAATCAAATTTTAATTACATATGACTCATATCCTCTTAATATATGTATCTCTCTATAATATTTTAAACTAAATAATAATCTAATTTATATTATTTTTAAAAATAAATAATGAATTACTTACTTTTGAGCAGTTGTGATTAAAAAAGTCTAGTATGAGTCAATATATTGTATATATACCTTATATTATTACTCATTATATTTTCATTGTAATATAGTATATATATATATATATATATATATATATATATATATATATATATACTCAAAAGTATAAAATATTAAAAAAAAAAATTGGCGTGGGGGCGCTGTTCTTGAACCCCCGCCAAATTATTTATAACTCAGTAATAATTTCGACTCCACTGACAAAAATTCTTGACTTCGCCACTGCTTGGAACTATCTAGTTGAGTTTGCGTCATCTAAAACTATAACTTCTTGTGTTATTATTCGAAGATGCATTTGCTTTAACCAACATGCATGTACTAGAAATAGTTATGATTATTTGCAACTTACCCATTTCTAACCTCATTTGTAGTTTTTGTAAACAATTTTATATTTATTTAGCGACCAACTTACCCTATACAGGTATAGAGGCAGCAATTGTATATTGTTTACTACAAAACCCTAAGCGCAGGGAACTTTTGGCGCCATTTCTTTTATCTTGTCTCCCATCTATTGTATATTGCTTGCTACAAACTTAATTGAAATGCTTTTGACACCTATTGTCATGAGTTCTCCACTGATTTGAAATCATTTATCTTTTAATCATACATAGTGTTCTTAATTATGCAGGTATTGCAATGGAGCTTTTTCTTTGGATTAAGGGAGGTCACATATATAGCTTGTGGTACCTTCATCAGATATTCCTTCCATTTCCAGGCTATTTGTCATTTGAAGATGTATCATATTGAAACCCTTCCGCTCGATATATTTGTAATACAGATGAGAAGTTTTAACAGCAGTATGTTATGTATACATTTATTTTTTAGTTTGTTCCAAAATTAGAGATACATTTTTATTTTAAAACTATAAATTGACATGATATTCTTAATTTGTCATTACTTTTTTACAATCATTCTCAAACTAATACTAATGCGCTTTGAGAATATATAAAGTTACTCTTAAAAATTGTCTTTTCATGAATGTATAACGGAGGGAGTATTACTTTTGTTTGCCTGACCCCAACAACAGCTACTGCTCTAATTTCTTGTCGACTTTGAAACCTTGGCGCTAAAGGCGTCCCACCAAAGATGGGAAAATAATGTGAATAACGAGAGACGCCCTGAACATGAACCTTTCATAATCTAAAATCGTATTTCTCCCATGGCTATAATTTTTTATTTTAAAAAAAATAAAAACAACTTTAATAAATGTAAATAAAATTAACTTTAATATCAAGAACAATACTTAGAAACGTAATGGATGATTAAGAAAATTGTTTTGAAATAATCTATCAAGTTTCGGACACAGAGATATACAAATGTCAAAACCTTACCCAAGGAGTTAACAAGAAAACAAAGAATTTCCATGAAGACTTAATCTGCTCTCATATATCTGATAATTAATTGTTGAGAAAAGGGTGAGAAAGCAACTGGGGCGCTGTCCATCTTTTAGTGGTCTCCTTGTGCAAGAAACACCGAATAAAGTCTTGAAATTCCTCAGATGCATCTTGAGGCAATCTGGGTGGGTCTTGGAAACATATTTCGGCGATAAGATCAAACTCAGTGGTAAATTGTCGGCCGGGTGGGCAATAAGGCTGGTAGCCAATATACATCTCCATAAACGTTAATCCCAAGCTCCAAACATCTCCAGCAAAAACATCATCACCCGCACCGAAACTACTACAAGAACCAGACGAGTCAAATCGTTCAGGACTCATATACGCAATAGTTCCTACCAAGTGTGGACGGTCATTATTACTACTACTCATGATCACCTTGCTAACCCCAAAATCGGCAATCTTGACTTGCATGCTCTGATTTACAAGCAGATTGGATGGCTTGATATCGCAGTGAACAATCCTCTTTGTGTTATGCAGATAGTCGAACCCCATAAGCGTCTGTCGGGCTACGTGAGCGATCATACTTTCGGAGAAAGTAGCGTTAGTCTTGACCAGACTGTGGAGTGTCCCGGAATCCATCAAGTCCATTAGAATAACAACATCACCCGAGGGCTCCTCAAATGCACCATGGAATCCCACAACAAATGTTGAATCCAGGGATCTAAGTATTTTAATCTCTTCAAGGACATCTTGAATATTATTCGAAGCATAAACCACCTTTAATGCGTAGATGGTCAATATTCTTGTGACATACTTTGTAGACCGTGCCTTCCCTTCCTTTGCGAAGGACTTGGACTTTCTCTAGTTCAGATACGCTTCTAACTTCTTACAAGTATGGGTGGTAGTGGCGATAGGAAGACGAGGTTGGGGGACTTGAATATTAAGTTTTAATGATGGCATTGGCATTAATGCCATGGAATATGAGAGTTTATGTTTAGTTATGGGGTAGTAAGTAAAACATAAAAAGGTTTTAGACATGTGTTTATATACTTCACCCCTACATATATGGTAAACCTCTTTGGACCCAAGTACAAATTAAAGATTCTAGTTTATCTAGGATTAACGAATCTAGCAGATCTGGTTTATCTAAGATTATACATTTATACAATATAATATTTTATATATATTTGTGGTCGCATTTTAAATTAATTTAATACTTTTTAGTTTTAGCTAGTTTCTAAGTATATATTTATTCAATATAACAAATAAAAAATACAGCAAAATTTTATTTAAATCACGTGCTAGGAGTATATGTGATAACTTTTTTCACCAAATTTTAGCACAATTAGTTACTTGTAAATTCATATTTTCAAAAGTTATTTTGATCATTGTATTTTGGAACAATTAATACTAAAAATTAATTCATTTTTTGTTATTATATTTGGGTCCAAGGGTACTTTAATTAACAAATACAATATATTTTAAACATTTTCCAGAAATTTCAGTTAACAATTTCGAAATCCCTGTCCTTGTTGTCCAAGTAAATCCGGCCCAAAACCCTTCTTCCCAAATACAGATAGATTTTCTGGTTTACTTCAAATGCCAGTTTAATATATCTACTTAATTCAGGATTTATTCCAAAAATTAAAAATTAAAACAAGATTTGGTCATTACCTATTCTTAACTAATATTATTGATCATAAAAATAAGCTATGTATTCCAGTTAGTTTGCAAATCTATCCTTCCTTATATTATTTGGAATACCTAAAGGAAAAGGAATATCACCATTTGGGCTGACCCAATACATAAGGCCCATATTTCTTGTATGTTCATAAAGACCAAGTGGCCCACATAGTTACCAAGCCCAAGTGGCTCCCTCTCTCTCTCCCTCCTTTATAAATATGGAACAAAGGTAAGGATCTCATCAGCTCACACATTCTAGAATATAATGTACCTCACATACTGTTAATGTCTCTAAATACATGTACGACCTCCAAACAAGAAAACATGATATTGTTGAACGAAAATACGTACCATCTCATTGGGCAAATTTCTAGTGTCTTTCATCCGGCCTCTCTGATAAGTTTACAAAGGAACCGAACCGTTCACGAACATGTTCGGTTCAAGATGATTAATTTATCGAGTGAAGTTCGCGTATGATATCACGTTCAATTATTTAATCGAACATATTCGTAAATCATGTGGTTTGGTTTGACTTTGTTCAGATTCAGTTCAGTTCGATTGGTTCACGAGTAGCTCAGGAGATGCTCGAGATCGAATTGTATTTCTTACATGTTTAATATTTTTAAATTCTAAATATAAATAGTTAGTTATTTATATTAAATTCTAAAAAGTTTGTCTTATCAATAATTGTTAAATTTGTAGTAATTTTTTTTGCTATTACTTAAATATCTTTTTATTTTTTTAATAATTGATTATATGTAAATATTTTTATTAAATAATTAATAAATAATAATGTGTACTTCTTCACCTCTAATTTAATTAAAATAGTTTTATTTTTTTATACAATTTTTAACAATGATTGTCGGATTATTACAATTTACATCATGATAGTTTAATAAATTATAACCCATGTCATATATAAATCACATAAATAAAGTCATTAATCATCATGCAATGATAATTTGAGATTAATTAAAGAATTATACAATACAATTGCTTACATTTATATGAGTTATTGAAATTGTCAAATCGAAATAGAGAATAGAGAAATCAAGTCATCAATGTATCGAGACTTCACTAATAGCCATTGTACAATTAATTACTATTGTATATTACATCAATTATAACTATATAATTAAAGTGCAAACTTGTTAACTTCTAACTTCTTTTAAGTAATAATTTTTTGTTTTGGATAAATAATAATTACAATATTTGGCCTAATTTTTGCTTCAGTGCATGTAATAAGTTGATTCAAATGTTCGTGAACTTGATCAAGTTCAAATATGTTCGCGAAATGCGTTTTTGTTCGTGAACGTTTACATCATGATATTTGCAAACATGATGATGTTTGACTATATTCGCGAACTCGAGCATATTCACAAAGCATTCGCGAATATCTAACGATCTGAACTCATGTATGTGTATTGGTTCAATCATGTTATATAAACATGTTCGAATTTGACTAATAATATTCAAATTTGTCAAAATTCAAATTGAATCGTCTGTAATCAGTAAAATGTATACAGAATATGATTTAGAGGAAACAATCATATTATTACATTTGAAAGAAAAAGAAGAAATTATGGTGGTAATAATTAATACTATTGGATGTAATTTTCATTTCTTATATTTCATTTTGTTGCACTTGGATCATTTCAAGGGATTTATGTTTAAATTTGCACAAGTTGCCTATTATATCACAGTTAGATCCTTGGTAGGAAGTATTTCTTGTAACATAAAGAGACATTTTTGAATTTTGACCCCCTTATATAAGTCCTCAAATTGGTTTTTATGTCTGAATAAAAATAATAATAGCAGGAATAAATTTTATAATTTTAAATACTTACGCGATACATGTGGTCAGGTCATATGCCGCCACCAGAGTCATGAATTGCTGCCACTAGGATCAGTTTTATGCTAGGAGAATGAAAAAAAATAAAATTTAATTAATGTATTTCATGTAGATATATGTATGGTATATTACAGGCCAGCGATATTTCTATAATAATTTCTAATATTTTTACACGTAAAGTGTTGCTGTAGATATAAAAATTATCGTTATAGGATCTATAGCGACACTTTTCGTGTGAAAATATCAAAAACTGTTGTGAAAATATCATTTTCCTATATTATATTAGTATCTAACATTTGTTTATAAATAAATTAACAGTAGAAGATGGAAAATTACATATATGTACTGCAATGGCACAATGTCTAATTCAAGAATTGACAAGTACAGGTCGAACTTACAGAGATTAGATTAATTTTAATGTATCCTTAATATCTATTTTAGGCGAATTAGAAATAAAGATTGAAAATTGATTAACTATAATATAAAAACTAATAATAGAAATCTGAATCCATTAAATAATAAACATAACATATAATTCAATCTCTTCTATTTTTATAACTCAACTATGATTTTGATCTCCCTTCCTTTTAATTTAGTAATTTTACAATTAACGTAGGCAATCATAGATTATGAAAATTTAAAGATTAATTATAACTCATGATCAAAACTTCTTCGAGGAAGCATGTATTATAAAAAACTCATATCTTAATAATAATTTATCAAAATTTCTTAATTAATTTAAAATCACATAAGAATTATAAAACGAAGGTATTTCAATAACGAAACATGAAGCATAAATAATAGAAGAGATGAAAAATATCATCATGAATAATTATTTAATTTCATCTTCATCCTAGATTAAAGAAATTAGCTAGATATAAAAAATAATTAAACTAACTAAAATAAAGAAAAGAAGAAAGATTAAAAATAAATAAGAAAACTCCCTTTAATTAACAATCATCCAACGAACGTACAATGAGGATGTAATTTAATCTACTTCTATTCTTAACTTAAACTAATACAATACCTAATACTTAATCATCTTTGAAACAAGACACCTATTTATAGAGAAAATAACTTTGAACCCTAATTTAAATTTATTGAATTGGACACTTTTGTTCCCTTTCCCTGTAGGTTTCAACTTTCTAGTGACAATCAACTTTTCAAAAAGATCTTGTAGATAGATTTTCCTTTCTCTTGTTGGATTTGACTTGCATACCAAGACTGTTCCACCTTTTTCCTTTTAATTACAAGATTTTGACTTTATTGCAATAAATATTAAATTCTACAAAATAAAATAAAATATATTAATTTAATAAACTAATATAATTAAAATAACAAAATTAGAAATAATAAAATGTATGAATTATATCTATCAATTACATTTTCTCTCTAAAAGCTTATTACACTCTTAAAATTATATTTTCTCTTTCTAAAATCTGATTATACTCTCTCTTTCTAAAATCTGATTACATGCACTTTCTCCCTCCAAAATGTGATTATATTTAAAAAATTAAAATGAACATAAAAATAGATTAAAATATATTTATTCAGTTTGGACCTGTTTTTCATTTGTCAAATATAATTTTAAATTTTAACCAACTCAACTCCACTCCAATAAAATAATTAACCAACTCGATTAGATTTAATTAATACGAATTGACCTAATAGTTAACTAATTAAATTGTCAAACTTATTTACAGGTGACAATTTGTGACATGAGCACGACACAAGATGGTTAATATTTAATAAAAACGATTTCACTAATATATATATATATATATATATATATATATATATATATATATAACTAATAACACGAGATTTAAATGAATTGAACACTTGTTACAAAGACCGGCACATGTGATTAGATTTGACTCTTTTAATCAAGATAATATTACAATCATTATGATATCAATATGATACTATAATTTATCTTTAATAAATACATACTACTAATGTTTAAGTTATTATTTAAATTACCATTTTATTTTTTGAGTTGGATATATCTTGTATTAAACTAATCCTATTACTATTATACAGTGAATAAGAAAAAATATGTAGCATTATGTATTCGTATATAGGAATGACAATGGGGCGAGCAGGGGCTGGGGCTGGGGCTGGGGCTGTTCATTCCTATTTCTGATTTTACAAAAATTCTCCATACCTGCTCCATTGCCCTCGCACGTTAAAATTTAATAATCATCTCCATTTCTGATTTTACAAAAATTCAGAATAGGACATGAAGATCATCGTAAAAGGGGGACAAACTGTCATATCTATTCGTATAACAACCATTGAGTAACAAATTAATTAATAATATCAACATTTTTAACAATATTAAACAAAAGATTGTGTCGCTTTGTTAAAAAGTCAAATTGTTGTCAACCTATTTAATAGTATTACACTAAGGTTGTCAACTCTATTCACAATGTATATTTAATATTGAGATTCAATTCATTAAAACTATGTAATCTCACTTATTAATATTCCCTAATCTAATATTTTAATCATAAAACATCTAGGCGTAAATTAAGTATATTCCGCTTATTGAGTGAATAATAAATACCAAAAATAGGAAATATATATTGGCATTATCACACTGATTTCGTACGTATATCCATTTCAAGCTAAAAACAATGAGTTACAATTACTTACAGGTTTCACTAAAATCCTTTGTCCATATTAATTTTTTTCAGAAAAATAATTTATATGTAGACTAAAATATGACAGATTTAAATTATGATCAACGTAAAATAAATGAGAAAATAGAATATTAATGTATGTTTCTCTTTATTATTCATTCGTATCTCATATATTCCATACATCATTATTTGAAAATCTTGTTACATATAACACAAATTTATGTTAATAATAAATATCCACAAATATGTATATATTAACATAAAAGAAAAGTAAAAACACACTCGTACTAATTTTTTTATTATGTTATTTAAATTTCACATTAATAGATTAAATTACTTTTAGCTATTTATTATCAACAAGAATTATAATAAATCAAAAGCATCCTGCTTGGGTCCACACTTCGCCTAGCAACAAACAAATACGCATAGCCCAACGTACGCCTCCTTTTCATTCCAACTTTAATTTGTATGGAAATTTGTGGCTATATATATATATATATATATATATATATATATAAACACCTCTTTCAATATTACTATCTCTCATCACCCCCAGAATCAAAAAAACAGTCGGTATCATCCTCATCATCAATGGCGGAAGAAGATGGTACTAACAGAGAATCGGAGAAATCTTTGTTGAATCATCACAAAGAGAAGCATTTCACCGCCGGTGAGATTGTACGTGACATCATCATCGGTGTATCGGACGGTCTTACTGTTCCTTTTGCCCTTGCCGCCGGATTATCCGGTGCTAACGCCTCGTCCTCCATAATTCTGACGGCTGGCATAGCTGAGGTGGCGGCCGGTGCCATCTCTATGGGACTCGGCGGGTATACTTCAATAATTCCATGTTTTTTTTATTTTTTATTTTTCTTTTTGCATTTATAGTATGTTTTATGAGCTTTAAAATTAATATGTTATGTAGCCAAAACTGTACTCCCTCTCTTTCACAAAAAAAATTCTCATTTGCCAATTCTTTTTCATGGCAAAGTTTCATTTTTTTCAATAGTAAATTATAATGTACAATGTCTTCATGATTTCATTATTATCATCACTAGTAAACTAATAAATTATTATTAGCTAAGGGTGTCAAAAATAATTATGCAATACTTCCTTCGTTCCAAATAATAATAAATAAATAATTAAAAGTCAAACTCAAAATTATTTTGAAATATTTCATTAAAAATTATGAAACGTTAATTATGTATATATATAAGATGGAGGATCAGGTTAACGTGAAGTTATTTTTTTGGTATTAAAAAGAATTATGAACACATAGAGCATTATGTGTCAATATTTTATTAAGATGGAGGATTCTAAAATAAACTAATTTTCCAAGTGGAGGGATTCTAATAATTTTTAGATATTTTATATTAAAATTAAAGAAATTCATGTCATCTTGAGATGACTTTAAAAAGTTAATAATGAGTTTATATTTTGGTACAGAGAGGAGTATGTATATGAGATTCTTTTCCTCTCTTTTTTGGAGTATCTGCAATAAATACATATATAGGTTATACAAATACTTTTGGTCCCTTTCCAAATGCATGCTACGTACTGTATAGGAATAGGAGTATACGGAGTATTTTAAAGTGTAGTATTTATGTATGATGAGAATAAATTATTGTCTTTTATGATATCAATGGGATGTGTGCAGATATCTGGCGGCTAAAAGTGAGGCTGATCACTATTTGAGAGAGCTGAGGAGAGAAGAAGAAGAGATCATCACGGTCCCTGATACAGGTTTTTATTTAATAAACACATGCAATTTATTAGTAGTATAATAGACAGATTAGTATTAATACTGAGGCTTGGAATTGTAATGCAGAGGCTGCTGAGGTTGCGCAAATACTGGCGGATTATGGGATAGAGCCTCATGAATATAGGCCAGTGGTTGATGCTCTCAGGAAGAACCCACAAGCATGGCTTGATTTTATGATGAAGTAAGTACTGGAATTTGTTTCCTCAATTTTATTTTCAGTGTTCAAAAATACAAATGCCATTTGTTTGTTTTAATAAAGCACTTCATTTCATTTTTACAAAAATGGGTGATGCACATAATAGGTAATGATAGTTGGCAGAAGAAGAATTTGGAACTAATAATGTGAAGTGGTTGTGTTGGTACACTTTTTTTGAATATCAGTTTCACAAGGGAAAATTATTTGCATTTCAGCTTTTGTAATGAAATTAAGTGTAGCCCTTTGGTCCCTCCTTGTCTTTTCTTTTGACTCAAGAAAAAGCAATTTGCAGTACTGGAAGTGGCGTGGTGTTGACATGTTTCTGTTACCTTTTTAATATTCTAGAATCCCAGAAAAGGACTTGACAAATGTGCCTTCTTAAAAACAGCATCAGTTTCAGATCATTGTTAAGGTCACGGAGTTTCCTTTTTGTCCGATAATCAGAACCGTCACAATCATACTTATTTCTCTAAAAACTTGGGGTGATTTTATCTGTGCTGTAATTTTAGACAATATACGAAGTTGTCCTTTTGTCCAGAGTTTAAAGTTGGTAATTTGGTTGCAGGTTTGAACTCGGTCTAGACAAGCCAGATCCTAGAAGAGCACTGCAAAGCGCATTTACAATTGCCGTTTCTTATATCATTGGTGGGTTGGTCCCCCTTATCCCCTACATGTTCATCCCAAGTGCGGGAAAGGCTGTGCTCACATCAGTTGTTTTAACCCTAGTGGCATTGCTAATTTTCGGCTATGCCAAGGGTTACTTCACGGGCAACAAACCTGTTAGGAGTGCTCTGCAAACTGCTCTTATCGGAGCCATAACTTCTGCTGCTGCATTTGGCATGGCCAAGGCTGTGCAAGGCTAGTCCCCAAAGCATCATGACTTTAATGAAGAAGCTCTTTGTTAATTTGTCCTAGCTTTGCACCATGTAGTAGCTCATCTTTTTCAAATATTTTATTGGTTGTTTACTCTATCTCTTCTTTGAACACCTCCTATCTTTTCTAAAAAAAATTGTTTCCTGGTCTCTTATAAGCAAGTTTACAAGTTCCTGAAATTGGATGTTACATATTTTCTGCAGTCATGTTATCTTCACCTTGTAAATTTAGGATCTTTCTTTGAGAGATATTCACCCTTTACTTTCTTCCTAAGATGGTGGAATTATTCGTTTAACATCCAAGTCCACTCACAGTAAGTAGACCTCGGTGTAAGTCATCCAAGTCGGAAGCAGTACACTACTGCTCCATTTGCTTTATGTTTACTCTCAATCGGATGTAACTAGACATTATTATTTGAGACCATAGTAGAATGTTAATTTTACTACAAGTTCAAGATTACTATAACCTGTCTTTTGACATGCAACAAGATAGCTTAAAACATAGCATCACAGGAGTTCAACAAATTTCTTAGCATTCAGCTTGTAAGCCAAATGAGTTGAAATACTAGCTTATTCTGGTTTATAGAACAGACAATTCCAGTAAGAAGGTAAAAAAATGCTTAAAAACATAAGATTAAGATGAAAGTACGAAAATCCCAAGCATGAATGACAGTAGGTTCCATAGAACAGGTGAATAAATAAGAAATAGAGCACGGACCAAAAGCTAAAAAGTAGAAATCATTTCTTGAATTTCAAATTTGTAATAAGAACTATATAACAATTTTTATACATACGTATCCTGGTAAAAGATGCTATATATACTTAAAGAAACAAAAAATGCCAGTCTTCTCCTACCAATGATTATAGCCGGAAGTTGCCATTATGTCAGATATCTGCCAGTTTCATAGGAAACAACTATACATCAGTAGTATTAACAGAGCTTGCAAGCAGAATAGAGTATATAGGAACTTTGAATGAAGAAACGAGGGGGAAAAAACTACTTACGCTTGAGATAGAAAGCAAGACTGAACCATTGATAGTCCAAAATGGCATTCCAGTCGAGTAGATCTATAAAACTAGAACCATATAAGATTAAGGCTTCAACAAAATTCCAGGTATTTGGCACATTTAAAAGTTTTAATGTTTCAGAAGCAAAGAACTCCATTCAGTCGGTCAAAATTTACATATTCTGAGAGTTGTTCAGCTGGTTTCAAGTACTAATACTTCCATGCTCTTCTGATACTCCCCTCCATTCCTTCTGTCAAGTTTTTGAATTGATCAGATTCTTTTAGATAAGGCTTAGATAATGTTGACTCCATCTCCATTCCAGCATCCATAAGATCATCAGTATCCAACTTGGCACTACTATCATTCTCTGGGAGCGGATTAGATAAAAGAAGATGTTCCATCATGTCATCCTCATGAGGCAGATCAGGAAGAACAAGTGGCCTGTGATTTTCTGAAGAAGGGAATTCTCCGTCCAATGTGCCCAACATGAAATCAATATTCATAAACAAATCTTTTACCTCGTCAGAAGATAGATCCAATTCCAATAAGTTCTCTGAATCTGAAGATGGCATGCAGAAAGGCTCATCAGATTCATCTGTTGGCTGCTGATACCTTACTATCATCCCATCAGAAGGAACTGTTTCCTGATCTTCTGTTACTTCTTCTAGTATGTTTTTACCAGATTCAGCCACACGCCAGTTGTTTTCCTTTGGCTGCAGCAACTGAACCAAAAACCCAGGGCTTTGCATGGCCATCACTATGAATGAGAGCATCTGCTGCTGATTTTTCTCCATACCTTTTAGTTGTTCTCGTAACAGTAACAACTTACTCTGAGAAGTCTGCTGGTGCTGCCTCAGTGTAACCAACTCCTGCATGAGCATATTCTTATCAGTCTTAAGATTCTCAACTTCCTTCCACAGCACAACATTTGTCTTTTCTTGATGTACATCAACATCATTGGCCTTTTGCTCGGAAGACTTGCGCTGAACTATGCCTTGAGAATGTTTTCGTCTGATGATATATTTCAACAAATGCTTTTGGCCTTTAATGAAATCATCATTAGCAAATTCCCAGCGATCTGTTTCAATTTTTCTGAAGCCCTGAAACATTGTAGAGTTGCATGTAAATATAAAGATTTAGTTCCAAAAGGTAGAAATATTTCCAATGATCAGAAAATAACACATTTGTATTGTTCGCATTTGTAAATTCAATACCTCTCTTTAACTTAATGTCATATCCTATACTGGCTTTCCACTATTCACTAATTTGGTAAGGTATACTGAGAATGATGTATCCTTATTTCAAGAAATCAATGGAATTGACAGATCAATGGAGCTCATTGACAGATTTTACTACCCAATCTACCACATTTGATAAAACTAGTCTACCGTATACAGTTTTGAAATATGCTCATTCTTTTCTTCCATCTTTACTACCCAACTTGAAACAAACTATATATTTGATAAAACTTCAGTAGGAAAGCACCCTATACAGTGTTGAAATATGCTAGAACATCTTTTTGATCATTGGCTTGCTTGAAATAATCTTTTCAAACTGTAGCCTTCAGGCTCTCTAAATGTTTTTGTTTTTTCTCTGGTTACACTGAGAAAATTGGAATTTAGATAAAGTTCATACAGCCATTTTGGGTAAAATGCACTTAAAAATTAAGTAAAACCCCTAACCAAGGAACACATGAAGCACAAATAGTAAAATAAACTTTCTCATAATAACATTAGATTGCAGTCTGCTAATCTTTGGGTCAAAAAATTTCATAAATCATCAAATCCAAGAACATGTCTATATTAGAATATCACTCTAAGATTCCACAACTAACTAATAACGTACATAGAGATCAGGTAAATGTGATCATGTGGGAGAAGGAAGACTTCTTGATGAACAAAGGGAAGTAGTAACATAATCTCACAGTGACCAAACACAATTTTAGCATGTCAAAATATATAGAACTAAATATCTCCCTTTCCATGTTTGATTAGTCTCTTACTACTGACACTTAGCAAACCCTATAAACAGCAAAATTGTGCCTCATCAAAATATTTTGGACCCAAAATTCAGTTCAAGTGACAAGTTGTTTCCAATCATCACCATTGCCAAGCAGCTTATCACTGTTATTAATATTAACTGTTTTCATTTTTTATTTTAAAGATTTTTCTAACTACAGAATCATTTGGCCTCCAAACAGTGGATTCTCAAAATAGCATGCTAGATAAAGGCTTAGAGCCAGTACTATCAGAGAAAGGGGATGTCATACTTATTTCACTGATAAGACACCATCAGTCTACTGTGACAATCACTGTCAACCAACGCTGAAACTTCAAGACAATTTTACATATAGATCAGAATTAACTCTTTGTTGGTGAAAGGCAGATATACAGATGATTAAACAAAGTCCTGCTTTTAAGTTCCCCCTCTTTTCCCTCCCTCTCATAGGCTGTGACACCCTGTTCCACAAGAAAACCCCCCCAATCCCCAACTGATTCTTCCTTAACCAATTATTACTCCCTTATTCTTGTTGGAAATGTTTCTTTTATTTTTATATTGGTTCGCACTGACTACAATTATACTCAACTCTTAAAAGCAATACAATACAACTTAATCAGTTAGAAGGCATTGTATGGTTTGTTTGGATTAATCTGATTTCAATACTAATTGCATGTTTTTAATTACAGTCCTTTGTCTAGTAGTAATTAACTTAATGACCTCCAAGGTAGAGACAGCAGCCTTGTTGGGTGGTCATATATATCGATTAAGAATCATTATCATCACATTCTTGACTATCGATTTATCCCACATAATCCGACGAGAATAAGCATGACACCCAAGAGACATGTACTTCAATAAAACCCAAATTTTAAAAACCATGCTGACTAAAACACAGTGAGAATCACGAAGAACAAAAGAAAAACAGCTAGAGTAGTTGCAAACATAATAAAAACTTTACAAGACTATATATATCTATATCAATCTATGAATCATACGCATGGTTCAAAATATCGGTCTACACTGGTACATATCAACCGATACTATCGGTATAGGAAGTGGTTGATATGCAACAGTATTGACAGTGGCTTATAAGTAACTGTATCATCGGATATTGGCATGTGCAATATATTAAAAAAAAATACAAATTTGCAGCAAGAAAATGTAAACCAGTCCAACAGCTATGTATCATATGACTTATTTATATGAAGATGACAACTTGTGCATATATGATTCATTGTTTTACATGCTCTTATTTATTTATTTTTTTAATTTTAAGCAATATATAGCTTTTTGATCAGATACCAATACCAGATTATATCAAGAATTGACTATAAAATACATACAATATCCGATAGGGAAACTGCAAATCCTGATAACAGAATATGCATGTCTTGCTAAGCAGGGGCGGATCCAAGGCTAGGGCAGGGGGGGCACCTGCCCCCACTGGATTTTCACCTCCTCATATTATATATAAAGTATGGCGGAACAAAATAAATAGAGTACTACAATTATATTAGTACATTATTATTATGTTATTGAAAAAAATAATATACTATTATATATATTGTTAAAATAAAATACTACTATAAGAACTTAAGTATTTTATTGTCTTGATCAATTTACTTATCCTAAATACTAAGAAGGTAAAAAACAGAGGAGTTAGAGTTACTAAAAATTGTGAAAGATTTCATTTAGAGTTTCTATAATTTATCCAAATTTTCTATAAAAAAAAAAAAGCAATGCCTAATAAATTTTCTTATATTTTGTAGACAAGTGTTATTTCATTAGTAGTAGTAGTATAAAATTATAGATCAATATTATATTTATTTTCTACCAATAATGTTGTCGGCTGTTGTTGAGCAATCCATCAATCACTTAATCAAATTTAAACATTTTAAAATATATTAAAATGTTTATCTATCATATTAACAAGATAGTAGCATATTCTTTTTTTTCAGTAACATAATATTAGTGTATGTTACTACTATATTCATTTTATTAAATTAATTTTTATTCTTCATAAAAAAAATTCAAATTTGACCCCACTAAAGTTTCAAACTGGATCCGCCCCTGTTGCTAAGAGATGCCAGAAATTGTTCAATCTTTGAGCAATGCAATAAGGGAAGCGTGTAGTTACTATTTACATATTTATACATACTATAGCAGCATAACTCAACTCCACACAGCAAATCTCATCCAATTATGTAAACATGCACATAATTAGAGTAGATAATACTCCATTAGTCCATTAGTTCCAAAATAAAAGTCCCAGTCTGATTTTTGAAGTCAATTTGCCGTAATTTCCAATTCAAAATTGATACAAATTTACTGTGATCGAGTGTATACAATCGTTAAATATTGTAAACTATCTCGTGTTGAAAACGCAAACGAATTCACAACAATCATACATTTTTACGATTTCTTATTTTCAAACACAATTGGCAATCTCCAGTACAAGAATAAACATAAATATTAAAAGAAGATGCTTACATAGATATTGAGTTGCCTAATGAAGCTGGAGAAAGTGTTGTGCTTGAAGTATTTGGGAAGCAATTGAATGGAAAATTCAGTCTCATTCCATATGACGAAACTATCAATGTTCGTCCCCCAGGAAATCAACGCATCCGTCGATTCATCATCCACCATCTCATAGCACTTCAACAGAAATGGCGCAATTTGATTCCCTTCCTCCGTCACTTTCCTCACCATGTTTCAATCTTCTTCTACCAATTCAAATCGTAAAAAAAACAACCATATCAAACCCTTTCTTGCAGGAGGGTTTTATAATTTTTGTATAAGATATTTATTTATATATGGGGAGGAGAGACTTAAAAGGAAAGGGGTAGGAAAGTATAGAGAGAATTCAATCGGAAATGGGAAATGGGAAATGGGAAAGAGCCAAGAGAGTTATGAAGACCGAAAGTATTGAATTTATATAGTCACTGCACTATAAAAAAAGGCAGTCGTACTTTTGTTTTCCTACCAATTGGGCCTTTTAAAAGGGAAGGAGAAGTTTGCTACAATTATATTGGGCCCTTCATAAACAGTTGGTTTTTAGAAGGCCTTTTATATTGGTTATGTTTTCGGCCTTCTAATCTTTTTTTTCTTCTTTACTTTATTTCTTTTTTTTGGGGTTAAATAATTCATCCATTCTCAATTATAAGACCATTATTAATTTTTTTAAATTAATTTAACAGAAAATTGACATATATTCATTTAATTTTAGTCAATACGTAAATTATCTACAAAATATTACTCATTGTAAAATTTATTATTTTTAATGAGTCATATCAATTTTGAGTTTTAAAATATTTTAAATTAACTTTTAAAAATTAATATTAATCATATAATTTGAAACTAAACAAATATTATTTATTATTAAGGTGAAAAAGAATGACTTATAACCTAATATCAACCATATAAGAATTTAAACCCCTTACAAAATTTACGATGAAAGACCATTAAGCTCGACCTCTTTTGTTAAGGTATGAGAGGGGTACCACCGTACCAATACCACTAGAGAGAAGAGATGATGTTCGTTGGTAAATCTATTAATCTAATAACCATAAGTTGTAGATAACTGATATTTTTACATAAAAATTAATATTTTTATATGATTTTTTTTATATAAATAAATTCTATATTTATGTGGGACACTCGTGTGAAAATATTATTTTAACATATAAAACTATTAATTTTCTAAGTTTTAATCTAAATTTACTTTTAAAGTCCTATTTAAATGAGACGTTTAAAAGGGAAAATTCTTACAAAGGAAGATCTATCCCTATTTGATAAAGCCGTAGTAAAAAAATTAGGGTCCTTAACACTAATATACAACAATTAAAAAATAATTACAAAAATAAAACACACACAACATAATTACAAAAATAAAACAACCCAATAATAAAATTATTAACATCACACACACGTAGATTCTGAAACTTCCCTATCTAACACTAACAAACTCCTAAATTCAAGCAACTAAACACAACTGCAACATTGATATCGCACAATCCAAATCTTACATCGACGTTTCCTTTCGACTAACCTCCGAGATCGTGACATACAAAAATCATCATCAACAACTAAGATCACAAAGAACTTCAAGTTCAATTTCGGTAACATCTAAGATCGGAGAAAGCGAAATAGAATACAAAATCATCATCAACTTCAAGTTCAATGACTCAAAAACAATATCACAAAGAACTTCGATACAAATCAAACTACGAGGTATGTGAGTTTAAAGTTCAGATGCATATAGTTACATATAGTTACTACGGTGATTCGTATGTATATTGGTTACCTTTATTAAGTTTTTCACAATTAAAATGGTTACTACAAATTCCTATAGCGTTTGGTTGATTCATTCATATGTTTTAGATTATGGTTACTAAATAAATATAAATTGTTCATTAACTATTTATTTGATTAATTTATAATTTTCAAACCAGATTCTTAATTAATTTTATATTAATGGTTACTCATCATAAACATTAGTTCTTGTCTTTATCTAAATTTGTTATTCTTGTCTATTGTTGTTTTAGTTCTTGTATATTATTATATTGTTCGGTGTTGTCTTGATTCTTTGTCTAATGATATCTTGGTTCTTTGTATTTACAATATGTTGGTTCTTGTCTAATCTTTGTCTTGGTTACTTTGTAACATTATATTGTCTCATGTTGTCTTGAATTCTTGTATGTGAAGCTATGTTGGTTCTTGTCTAATGATGTTTTGGTTACTTTGTAACATTATAATATATAATGATAAACTAGTTCTTTGTCTAATGCTTCCTAGGTTACTATGTAACAATATATTGATTCTTGATTCATGATGATTTGATTCTTTGGGTAACTTTATTGTAGTTCTGCATATTGCTAATCTGGTTCAACATTAAAATTATAATGGTTACTTATATAATATTCTTGAACAATCTTCAATTGGTTAATGAAAAATGATGAATTAATTCTTGACTAATGTTGACTTTGATATATTGGTTACTAACTAATTACGATTTGGTTACTTATATAAAATTATAACGGATACTCGATAAGTCTTTGATTCGATTCTTGTGTAAGATTACAAATTTATATTCTTTTATAATTGAGGTTACTCATTGATCGCATTGTATTGGTTCTTGTCTAATATTGAGGTGTATCGATTATAAAATTATATGTATATATTTACATATAGTTACTACAAATTCCTATGGTTATATATGTTTATAGAAACAATTAAATGTATATAGTTACCTATGTATATGTATATGTTTACTTGACTAATCTTTGAGTTGATTCTTTATTTAACATTATATTGGTTCTTGAATAATCTTGATTTGGATACTATGTAAAAATATAATGGATACTCATTAATCTTTGAATAGTAAATCGCATTAATCTAATTATACTTATACTTATATTTTTTTATATTAATGGTTACTTGTTAACTACATTGGTTATATTAATGTTTACTTGTTAACTACATTGGTTACAACAATTATTTTTTAACGCCCCACAAACCCTACTATCTTTGGTTGTTTTTCACTATAACAATTAAATGGATGATGTTTTTATCTTATGGTTCTTACTAAAAACATGTGTTGATTCTTTATCTACATTGGATTTTGTTCTTTGTATAATGTTGTTATGATTCTTGTGCAATATTTGATTAATTTATATTGGTTTGTTTTATTATGATGGAAACTAATTGGCTACATTGGTTACCTTTTTACAACTATCATAATTTAATTGCTAACAAATAAAATTAAACTAATTGTTTCCATTGTAAAATGAATGTACTAATGTGTTTCATTCTCTGATTACTAACATTATATGATTTGGTTCTTGGTTAACATTGATTTGGTTACTTTACAAGACTTATTCTTTTTTCAGACAATGGAGATGATTCTGTTGTGTTTTATTTCAATTCATGACATGGACCGATAGTAACCAATACACCAACTTTGAAGTTCTTGATATTAGTTCCATCAACTTGTTACGTTCGGAGAAATGCAAAACATGATATGCATTGCATTCTTGATGAACCTGAAACAAAACAACATTTTGATTAAATTTCACATTAATTTGAACATTCCACCGATCTCAGAGTATCGGATGAAGCAACCTTGAGATTCTTTATTGAAGTCGTTAGAAAATCGATGAACAAGGAAAATTCCCAACGATTATAGATATTGAAAAAGAAGCGGTACGCACAACAATCTTGCATAACTTGACAAATATAGAAGAATCATTTGTTCAAGATGTAACGCCAATCGAGATCAACCTGAGGGAATTCAAAGACTAGTTCCACTAAAGAACACAAGATTGCCAAATTGGAACGCAATATCTTTGATCGACTTGCAATAGAAATTATGGAACAACAACGAGATGCATAACATGACAAATCATACATGGAAGGGCGATATGATGATGATGTAATAACAGATCCGAATGAGCGTGAAGTAAAATTACATCAAACCTACAAAGACAAAAAAATCCTATCACGATCAATGAGGCCGCATTCAATCAAGAAAAGCGAACAACACAAAGTTCAACGAGCAGTCATAGAGACTTTGTCTTTGGTGTGCGTAGATGATGAAAATTGCAAATGGAAGATGAGAGCATCAAGTATTCAAAAACCAATCTACATTCAAGGTGAGGGAATTCAATGACATTCACATTTGTTCGATCAACGTATTGTTGGGAGACCACGAACAAGCAAATAGTGAGTTGGTAAAATGAATGCATAATGCATAAATTAACAAATTTGAAGAAAATATACACACCAACCGATATTATCGAGGACATTATGATGAATATAATGTGTCTATCTCTCTTACCAAAAAGCATGGAGATCGAAGGAGAAAGCGTTAGAAAAGGTAAGAGGAAATACACACGACTACTCATTGATCCCATCATGGTTACACATGTCTTTGCGAAAAAACAAATTCGGGGTAACAATTTAAAACACATTATTATTTTTCATGATTAGTTGATTACTCAATTCAACCGATTTGGTTCTTATAATGTGCATTGGTTACCTACCTCATATTTATAATTTTAAATGAGTTCTACCGATTTTTATATTAATGTTTACGTCAAATACATTGGTTCTTTGTCTAATGAAAATTTGTTTGTTAATTCTTAATGATATCTTTATTCTTCAGATATCAATATGTTGTTTCTTGTATAATCTTTGTCTTGGTTCCTTTAAAACAATATGTTGGTTCTTGTTTAATGCTACCTTGGTTCTTTCTGCTTTCAACCGTTAGTTCTTGCAAAATGATATCTTAGTAATCGATAAATCTTATCTTTGTTTCTTGTATAATCTTTGTCTTGATTCTTCGGAAACATTATACTATCTAATGTTGTATTAGTTCTTATAAGTGAAATATGTTGGTTCTTGTCTAATGCTATCTTGGTTTCTTTGTAACATTATCTTTGTCTAAAGTTTTATTAGTTCTTGACTAATCTTTGTATTAATTCTTTGTGTAACAATATATTGATTCTTGATTGTGTAACAATATATTGGTTATTGATTGGTTCTTGTATAACAATATATTCCTTCTTGCTTTTGGTTACTACCTAATGTTTGGATAATTGGTTCTTTGACTAATGTTGTCTTGAATCTTGACATTAAGTACATTAGTTCTTTGTCTCTTTCTTCTTTGTTTCTTCGATAAAATTATATTGTCCAATGTTGTCTTGGTTCTTGTATGACAATAATTTGGTTCTTATCTAATCTCATGTCTTGGTTACTTTGTAGCATTATACTACTTATAATTATATTGATAATGTTGATGTTTCATAACAGTTCCTTCACGACTTCTTGAGTTGGAATCAAATGCTAGTTTCAAATATTTATTCTTTGCCATTGGAGCATCCATTCAAGCATGGCATCATTGCTTTCCAATTATTGTAATCGATGGCACATTCATATAATCAACTTACGGGGGACACTATCGATAAGCAAGACACAAGATGCAAATCAAACATTGTTCCGATTGCTTTTGCGATGGTTGACAATGAAAATGAATTATCATGGAGATGGTTTTCATGAATTTAAGAACTGCTTGTGGAGTAAGGGAAGGCCAATGCATTGTTTCAGATAGACACGAAGCCATAATACAAGGATCAATTATGTGTTTCGGATGTCATCATCTTCTTCTCTTGCATACCATATAATGAAAAATATAAAAATAGATTCAAAAGAGAGAAAGAACTTAAAATATTCTTACAACGGGGCATGTAGAGCATGCAACATTGAACAATTCAACAAACACATGGTCAACTTGATGCCATTGATCCTCGAATAAGGATATATTTGGAGGAAGAGGTCAAGTTGGAAAAGTGCACCAGGCTCCATGGGATCATAAGCGATACTTCAACAATGACTTCAAACACCGCCAATCTATTAACAACGCAATTAAGATGATTAGGGATCTTCCAAATGCATCAATGATTGAATGCCTACGTTATGCGGTTCAAAGATGGTATTTCACAAACAAACAAGCGACCTATCAACATTCACAACACTTTCCACAACAAATTTGAAGAAAGATTGCAATCTAATATCATTAAATCAAGGAAACTTAAGGTAACAAATACAAATTATAATTTATTGCATTAATTTTTATATTGTATTTATTACTAACTAATGATGTCTTGATTCTTTGCATAATATTACTAATTATTAATGTCAATTATTTATCGACTACTACCGACTTAGTTACCTTGTGTTAAACTATAATGTTTAATTGACTAATCTTGACTTGTTTATTGATTAATAATAACTTGGTTACTTATGTAATATTATATTGGTTACTAACCAATACCTAATTGCTTATTGCAAAACATTATAATGGTTAATTGACCTAATCTTTGAGTTTGTTATTGTGTATCATTGTCTTTGGTTACTTATTAATCTTTTTTTCTTAACGCAAAATATTACTAATTAGTGTTGAATTGTTTACTTTGTCTAATCTTCGATTTAGTTCTTGTGCTACACTATAATATTTACTAACTAATAATAACTTGTGTCTTCGTAATGGTAACTTGGTTACTATGAAATATTATATGTATTGGTTTTCAATTAATACTTAATTGATTAATGCATATCATTACAATGGTTCCGATTCTTCTTAAGTTGGTTATTGTGTATCATTATATTGGTTACTAAGTGATACTTGTTTGGTTACTCTTAATAATTAAAATGTTATTTCAATGAAGTTGGTTATTGATAGTATCATTATATTGGTTACTAATCGATGTTTATTTGGTTACTCAGATAATTATAATGTTACTTTGCTAAGTTAGTTCTTTGCTTAGTTACTTGTTTTGTAATTATAACATTGAGTTGTTTACTTTAATATGTATTCTTTTTTCAGATAATGAAAATGATTCCAAATATCTTGTATTCTAACAATGCTTAATTTGTGATGTAGGTTGAGACATCAAACTTAGTGATTTTTACTTTATTTACGATGTCGCCAAACAATATATTGTGGACATCGACAAAAGGACATGCACATGTGGAAAATTTCGATTACCATGAGATGCCATGTCCGCATGTCTGCTTCTTTATTATGAAAAGCGAAATTTGAGTTGTTATGATTTTTGCTCAAAAAATACTATAAAACAACTTTGGTCAACACATATCAAACTTCAATTATGCCAAGAGATGACAAAAGAAAACCGGGATGTACTCGTAAGAAGTAAGAAACATGGTTGTAAAACCACCAAACACAAGAAGACCAAATGGAAGACCAAAAGTAGGAGAGTACAAACACGGATCTAAAATCAAAATTCAAAACAAATGCAAAGAAAGTGCAAGAGAAAGGACACAACAGAAAAACTCGCAATAATCCAATTTGCTTTAAGACCAAAAAAACCACGATATAATGCATTTATATTAAGAGTGTAGATACATGTATATATAATTGTTTATTATCATTAACCATAAACCACATAGATGGTAGCATTTTTAATTTTGTACTGATAACCAACATTTTTATTGATTAAAGCATTTGATTTTTGAATTCATTATGAGTTGCCAATACAAATGGGAACCCACAAAAGTGCAATCATTCACTTGACAAATATTCCAAATATAAATTGTAAATTATTTGTTACTAAACATAAAGTCAAATGGTTACTCTTATATAACAATTTGGATACTAACGCAAATCTCAAAAATATATTTAACAACGCTTATATGTCCCGAAACAATATTGTACATCTCATTATATGTCTCAAACAAAGATATTATATGTCCCGATACATTTCACAACAGTTTATATATCCTCAAATAATATTGTACATCTCATTTACTTATCAAAACATTAAATTTGGTTACCCTTTTATATATATTTGGTTACCAATCGTACATTTAAAAATAATGTAGCAAACACAACCTAAAACGAATCAAATGGGAACCCACAAAAGTACACTTTATTCACTTGACAAATATTCCAAATATAAATTGTAAATTATTTGGTTACTAACATAAAGTCAAATGGTTACTCTTATATAACAATTTGGATACTAACTGCACATCTAAAAATATATTTAACAACAGCTTATATGTCCTCGAAACAATATTGTACATCTCATTTCTTATCAAAACATTAAATGGTTACCCTTTTATATATATTTGGTTACCAATGTGTACATTTCAAAATAATGTAGCAAACACAACCTTAAAAACGAATCAAATACCAACAACACACAAAATTAATTCCAAAAGCGATATTATAATAACATATGAAATCCCATCTATATAAGATTCAAGAATCATCCTTAATGAACCATACAAAATTGTTGTGTATATTAAAAATAAAAATACATAACATAATTCATAATTTGACAACACAACAATATATCTGAACTAATCAAAATCTGGAACAAATCTTCCCGAAATTCTCTGTCGGTCTCATATCCTTCCAATTGTTTGTTCGCTTGCATGCGTATATAGGTTTTTTGTACATAACTTCTTTCGATATTACAAGAACGGAAATGGAATAGAATTTCATCAATCTTCCGATGAATGACATGCTCGTGAAAACAAATTGTGAACAACCCGCAATCATCGTATAAATGCACAAAAGATAACCAAAATCAATACTAGAATCAACCTATATATAACACATATCGGTTTATACAAGAACGAAACATTTACAACATAAGAACCAAAACAGGTTAGATGAGCGGTAACAAAATAATTAAATATAATAATTCAAAAATTATAAACAATGCAACCCTTACCCTCCACTTTGTTCAGAACCGACTCTGCAAATTCTAACTCAATTATGTCATCTTCCTCCTTATTGCGATATGGTTCATTTGCTAAAGTCAATGTCACTCCTATCTCTCCAAAATCCAACCTCATGTAATAAAGTGGAAAGAATAAATATATACGGTTCACAAAACATCCATGATTTTTGTTTGTATGGATTTCCTTTTTGAATCAGCAGAGAATTATAAGCAGTTAGACGCGTCTACGATGCACATCAAATGTTAACAAAAATCAATGGTCCGGTGATGACATATGTATGGGGGAACAAAACATAGTCAACATTTTTCCATGGTGTGTTGACATCCATAAACAATCCATGAATGTACTTTCAATGACATCACCCTCCCCGCATACAATACACTCTTATCTCTGAATTTTTTCTTGTATACTCTTCAAAAGAGAGGTCATCTTGGCATGGAACCAACAATCCGTAGTCGTTGCCCTTATATACGCATGTCGTAATGTCTCGCCAATTTACTAAGTAATATAATGCAACATTGATATCTTTGAAAAAAAAAAATATATATATATATATATATATTAATAGTGTTGAAAAATAACATTATGTAATCAATGTAACCAACAACTTTATTAACTTAGTTACTTAAACAACTAAATAATGTAACCATAATTATAAAAACATAATTTGAAGAAAAAAAAACATAAAACATGTATGATCTTAACTAACATATATATATATATATATATATATATATATGATAAGAACTAAACAATTATATAATAGTAACTAAACAAATTGTAACATAAGTAACCAAACAAAGTAATATGATAGTAACAAAAGTTATATGACAACAAAAGCAGTTTATATTACAAAGAACTAAACCACTTTTATCATAAGAACTAAAACATGTTTATATATCAACATATCAGTTTATATGATGGTAACAAAAACATATATATAACATATATGATAGTAACCAAACAATTATATAATAGTAACCAAACAAATTGTAACATAGTAACCAAACAAAGAATATAATAGTAACAAAACAATTATATGACAAAGAATAAAACATGTTTATATATCAACATATCAACATATATGATGGTAACAAAACAATTATATAATATTAACCAAAAGTTGTACTATATTAACAAAACAAAGAATATATAAGTAACAAAACAGTATATGACAATAATAAAAAACAGTTATATATGACAATGAATTAACCACTTATATCATAAAGAACCAAAACATGTTTAAATAGTAACATATATCAATTTATATGTTGGTAACCAAAAACATATATAAAACATATATCATAGTAACGGAACAACTATATAATAGTAACCAAATAGTTGTATACTAGTAACCAAACATAATATAATAATAACAAAAATGTATATATAACAATAACTAACCACTTATATCATAAAGAACCAAAACATGTTTAAATAATAAAATATCAATTTATATGTTGGTAACCAAAACATATATAAAACATATATCATAAGAACTACCAATTATATAATAGTAACCAAATAGTTGTATACCATTAACCAAACATAATATAATAGTAACAAAACAGGATATATAACAATAACCAACAACTTATATCATAAAGAATCAAAACATGTTTAAATAGTAATATATCAATTTATATGTTGGTTACCAAAACATCTATAAAACATATATCATGGTAACCGAACAATTATATAATAAGTAACCAAATAGTTGTATACTAG
Source organism: Panax ginseng (assembly GCA_020205605.1). Lineage (NCBI taxonomy): Eukaryota > Viridiplantae > Streptophyta > Magnoliopsida > Apiales > Araliaceae > Panax > Panax ginseng. The sequence continues at coordinate 96,667,084 of CM035147.1, forward strand.
TAACCAAACAAGAATATAATAATAATAAAAAATTCATTATACGACAACAATAAAAGGATATATATGATTTAACCAACACCGTTAAAAGCTATTTACTTAAACAAATAAATAATGTAACTATAAATATACAAACATAATTTTAAAAAAAAATAACTCACATCGTCGCTTTTAACCATTGACCGAGAGTCTTTAATTTATAAAACCACATTTTAGATGAAATTGGAATAGACCCAAATTCAAACGCAGGTTCGATAATGTCATTCTTCCCGGAAATTTGTCCGTCCTTCAATATAAAAACATATTAGTATACACGTTGACATTAACAATCACCATGTTAATATACACACTACCCAAAAGCAAAATTATTTGTTTCATAAAAAACTATATAGCATTGTTAACGGTAAAAACAAACCTTTTCTGTTGTTAAGTCCTATTTTAAACCACTTTGCTCAAACAATGCCCTTCAAATATGGATGGCATCTCCATGCAAACCTTGGGAAATGCAGAAATAACAGCAACTCTTTGACTAGGACCCGATGCATTAGATGATAACCCAAAATAGATCCAAATGTTATCAGATATGGAGATCAGTAGAACAAAGACTTTTTTTAAATGTTCACGCATGCAGTCCGCTTACTTACTTCTATCGACGCTCTTCTCCGGTTCATCACATTGGACTATATCCCAGGTAGTCAAAACCATCTCATCCAATACAGATTTGCTTTCCGCCTCAAACTTTTTCCCCTTTTACAAATGACAGAAAATGTAACGAAAACAATTATATTTTCACATAAAAATCTGATGTTGTATTGGTTACTGTCTAATGCAATAATGGTTACCATAAAAATTATACTTATTACTAACTAATTATGTATTGGTAACATTATACTTTGTCTAATGCTATATTAGTTATTCTTGTCTAATGCATTATTAGTTACTTATGAAACATTATACTTGTTATTAACTAATCTTTGTTTTAGTTACTATGAAAATTGTAATGGTTACTATATATTTATGAGTTGGATCTTGAGTAAAATTAAAACAAGAAAACAAAACCTTAAGCATGTAATGGTATAACGATAACAAAATCTAAAGCATGTAAAAAAAAAAAGGTTGGCATGTAGTTATAACACTAACCTCGGAAGAAACATAAATAACAATTTCTTTCCCCGTCATTGGCTTTAAATATCAAAAGTTGGCATGTCAACATCATTCTTAACAAATTGCTTCAAAATACAAAACAATCAATTGATCATTAAAAAATGAAAAAAGACATCTAACACAAAACAAAACAAACAAAAAAAAGTCTAACCTTAACAATTTCTTGAACAACATTACTTATTATTTCATGATGTTCTTCAACCATACCATCAAGTTCAACTTCATTACCATACCTCGATTCATTATCATCCTTCTTCTTAACAAAATCGACACATCACCAACATCCTCAACAACATCTTCAACAAAATGACGGGCTTCAACCATAACCTCCTCAACAACATCCTCAACAACGTGATTTGGTTTCATCCATAACATCATTAACATCATCAACAACATGACGGTGCTTTTCAAGCATAACATCATCACCTTCATTTCCAACTTCATTTACAAATTCATCATTCTTCTCATCATCTTTCAAACCATCATCACCAACCTCATCCGACTTTCAAACCATCATCACCAACCTCACCAAAGATGCTCATCAACAACATCATCGCCTTCGCATCGTAATCATCGCCCATCAAAGATCATCAAGATCACCACCTCATCGAATCGGACTCTTCATCGTAATCATCACAACTTCTTTGACCCCACCATCTTTTATCCTCGTAACTCATCTCTTATAATTAATCTAAAGTCTCTGATAAATTTGAACATGTAAAATCTTCATATCACCCCTCGCAGTGTTTACAACGCCTTCCTTAATTTCAAAAACTTTTTTCTCCAATACCAGAATCAGTTTATCAATCAGATCTTTAATGACCGATATATCACTTCCAATGTTGTCATCCTTCGACTTCTTTTCAACATTCTTGTGAGCATCCTCCCAATTGAAAAAAGCTGAAACACCTTGAAATCAAGACGTTCATTCTCATCGTCTCAAGTGGAATCAAACTTTTACCCTCAAATTTGAAAACAATAAGTACACTTTAGTATAACATCCGACAAACATTATACAATTACAATAACAAAAAGATAAAATAAATAAACAAAAAACATATATATACTTGTTAATCAAATATATATAAATCATTAACCAACTAAATACATAAAGGTAACCAAACTGTATATTCTAAGAACTTAACTACTATGTTAAGAGTAAACTTCACATGAATAATCAAGAACCAAATAATTAATTAAAGGTAACAAATTGCATTCTTAATAAGAAACTGCATACATCGAGCGAATGTAATACTAGCTCATTCAACTTGTCATTTGAAGGGATTTGCACTAGCTCCTTCCATCTACATAAATCGGACATCCGATGTAGATGCTCGTCGTTGTCAGATATACCATGAGTTTTGAAAGTTGAAATTGTTTTGAACATAAACACTTGAAATACATATGGAAGACCATTTAACTTATACAATTTAATATAATGGTCCTTGTAGAAATTATATGTTGAACCACCACTCCTTCCTTTCTTTATATATGCCTTTCAATGCATTTGACAAAGAATACTTTGTCATTTCAAACGAACTTTCCCCAAGGAAAACTACTAACATCACCATAACATATAAAATTTAGCATTGCAACATCAACAAAATTTTCGTAAATCATGTTGAAAGAATAAAATTAAACACCAAAAAATCAAAGACATCCTAATAGCCTCGTCATCATCATCAAAACCGCCTTAGGAATACCTACTACCTATACTACTACGAGTAACAACTTCACCCAAAATATTTTTCAATAATCGATTTTGCATGCACTTATATGCACTTATATCATCATTGCCTTGCCATCTCAACCCAAATCGACAAAAACTCAGCAAACCCAAACCTAACCCTTTTCTCCCCAAACAAAACCACATCTCACCATCATCCCTTTGGTGAACCTCCTTACAAGAGCATGGTGAATAATCTGTGAATACATTTGATGCTCACCAAACTCCAAAAATTTCCAAAACATGTTGCCTAAACTTTTCCAAATTGACTTTCATTCAATTTCTTGGCAATAATTATGGGGACTTCCATGTCACACCAATATATTACTTTTCCAAAGAATCTTCCATTGCGATTCCTCATAAGAAAGATCCCATAACTGTAAATACACAAAACCGAGAATTGAGCAGTTATTAATAACCAAATATAATAATATATATATATATATATATATATATATGATAGTAACTAAACAATTATATAATAGTAACTAAACAATTTGTAACATAGTAACCAAACAAAGAATATGATAGTAACAAAAGTTATATACAAATAATAAAACAACAGTTATATAGCAAAGAACCAACCACTTTTTATCATAAGAACAAAACATGTTTATATATCAACATATCAACATATATGATGGTAACAAAAACATATATATAACATATATGATAGTAACCAAACAATTATATAATAGTAACCAAACAAATTGTAACATAAGTAACCAAACAAAGAATATAATAGTAACAAAACAAGTTATATGACAAGAATAAAACAAGTTATATGACAAAGAACCACCCACTTTATATCATAGTAACCAAAACATGTTTATATATCAACATATCAACATATATGATGGTAACAAAACAATTATATAATATTAACCAAAAGTTGTACTATATTAACAAAACAAAGAATATGATAGTAATAAAACAGTATATGACAATAATAAAATCAACCCTTACTATTTCAAAATAATAAATAGGATTAACTAAGCATAAACAATACAAAATAGTAACTAAACCGTAAAAATACAATAACCAAAATCGATATAACAAAGAACTCAAACTATAAAATCACAAAGAATAAAAAAAAACTAATAAGTAACCAAAACATTAAAAGTTTACAATAACCAAATACATACAAATAAGTAACCAAATAATTATTATTTTACAAAGAACTAAATACATACTAATAAAAATTCACACAACTAACTAACTACATACTAATAAATAACCAACCCATAAAAGTAACACAATAATATAATATAATATCACAAAGAACTAAATACATACTAATAAGTAACCAAATAATTATATAATGGTAACCATATGAAAATTAAAAAATAACACACCTTTAAATTTCTCTCGTGTTTGAATTATATTACGGATAAAGCACTTGACCTTTGGCCTTAACTACGAGAACGCTCAAGCTCAAAATCTAACTCGCACTTCGAATCTTGATATCACCGTGTATCACCAAATTTATTTTCATTCTTACTCGATTTCACATACATCCTTTTCCTTCCCTTCATATCCACAAAGAAACTTCTTCACTTCCTCGACAGAGTCACGCTCAATATTCTCTTCCTCTTACCATCCTTCTTCTTTGTATCAACCATTCTATACAAAAACATAAAAAATAACACAAACCCACACAACAATCAATACTACATTCGATCGATAAACAACATTAATATATATAATACGTTAAATTATTTCAAAATAACTAACCTAAAAATATACACGACCGAGAATCGATCATCAAGAATAATAAACCAACTGCAACCTGTAATCACGAAAATAGAAAGTACAACGATGGTGTACGAACAAAACGAAAACCAAAACGAAATGGCTATGAACCCGATAACAAACAATGGAGAATCTTGAAAACGATGGTGGCGAGAACGATGCTCACGAGAATCGATGGAGATTGTTGAAACACGTAGTAGAGATAAAAGAGGGTTTTACGATAAAAAGGTAATATACAAAAGCGAAAAGTACATGTCATGCGGTTATCAAGCATTTTAAAAACATGTCCTTATTGTAAATAAAATTAAAAAAGTGTAATATTTTTTTAATTATTTTATGGGTGTTTTGTTTTTGTAATTATTTTTTAAAAAGTACTAATATATGTAATTAATCCAAAAAATTACTCCCAAATTGTTGTGGGCTAGAAAAATGAAATTTCATATCACGCACTTGTTTATTATTAATCATTAATTTTTTAAAAACAAATTTTTGACTATGAAATGATCAAATACTTTCTCAGTTTTAAATTATAAGATTATTATTGATTTTTAAAAATTAATTTAAAATATTTTCAAGCTCAAAATTGAGATAATTTAATTTAAAAAATTGAAAATAATAAATTTTACAATAAATAATATTTTGTAGATAGTTTGCGATATTTATCATCCTATTGACTAAAACGAAATGAAACTATGTCAATTTTGTGTTGAAAATTTCTTATGTTAGTTTTAAAACTCAAAAATATTTAATTTAATTAAAAGTGGTTTATCTCGTTATTCGCATCACTGTGCGAAACTTCAATTATTAATTGGTATAATTACCGGGGACAATATATTATTGTCATAATACCTATGCAATGAATGCATTAATTTAAAGCTTTAACAAGTTTGGATTGAAATATAAAGGTGGGAATGGAATGGAAAAAATTGTGTTTGATTGCTATTGGAATTGATCGAACTATTGTTTTTTTTTTACTATTTTCGACTGAAAGTTAACATTTTTGCCCAAGATTTCATGTCAAAAGCTTTATGAGTAATTTTTTTTTTATCATTGATCCATGAGGGTCTTGGGGGGAGGAAGAGTATGAAATAATTCATTTCAATTAGAATTGAATAATTCATTCAAATCTCTATTTCATTCCTTCAATCCAAACGCAGCATAAGAGCATGTATCATACTCTTAGTGCACAACTTTATATATATATATAGAGAAGCGAGGATCAGTCATCATACTTTTTCTTACTCACCCGTCTTCTCCCTTTAGGCGACGCAGCTTTAGGACATACAACCGTCATTTATATTTTTAGCGACGCTATATGTTGTCCGTCGCTAAAAGTATAGACGACGGTTGTATGACCGAAAATAAATTAAGCCTAAAAAGGGTAAAGACGCGTGAAAGAAGATATGCAGATGACTGATCCATCAGATATATATAGTTGGTGCACAGTACATAATTGATTTTTGCAAGTGGATGTTGCTTGCTGATCGCTATATACCATGAGCATTCATTTTTATTTTTTTCATAATAATTAATCACACATTTGCATGTACTTATTCATATATATATGTCAACTCCTGCTATTATATTATATAATTCTAACTTCTTAATTAACCAACTATTTATAGAAGTTCTCTGGTAACTGATAAATTTTGATAGGGGTCTCAATTAAATTTTTCACTAGAAGAGCCTTTAATTAATTGCCTAAAAAACAAATGAAAATTAAAGTACTCATATATATATATATATATATATGGATGCCATATAACATAGAGAATAATTAAGAGAACTAGTCTCTGGATTTTCTTCTACGGCACAAAGTTGTGATCGAACTAATTAAGTTGTTGGTACATGGCACTGATGAAAGATACAGTTTCTTGTAAAGGTATTTCCATGGCTTCCTTCAGCTTCCCTAGTGCCATGCACTGAACTTCCTGCACGCATCCCCATTTTCTACATTATATCTTTATTTCAAGTTACAAAATTATCAAAAACTAATAAAGAAAATAAAAATTCAGCAAATAGTACTTTAATTTAGGCATTCAGATAATAACAAAATTAAATCTAGACAATTAATTTGATGCTGTAAAGTTATAATTTTATTTCATAATATCTTATAAAATAGTATAATATCTTCATTTTTGTCATTATAATATCATATTACTAAACTAACCACTTATAAGTTCTAGGGGCCGGTATACCTAAAATAAAATATTATTAAATTTTACAAATGTTAGTTGTTTCTCCATTTTTCTGTATAAATAGTACTGAATTAATTCCATTTTAGTATATATATATATATATACACTATGAGTTGATCAGGTGACATATAATTGTGAACAGAGAAAACGGATGAGAACCATAAATTTATCAAGATCTGAAGATAGGAATGACGCGTGGCCATTGCATTCTGTAGCAGCTTCACACGATGCATGACTTGCTAGATCAACGTACCTCTTCATTATCCCCTAAGCTCACCTGATGATCATTATCAGTTCAGTTCACATTAATTAATTTGCATGCCATCCCCTAAGCTCACATAGTGTTGGGGCCACCACAAATTAACCCCCTTAGCTTTGGAATTATAATCTCAAAAACCAATTAACTATTAACTTGTATATTCCTTTAAAAGAAGAAGACAGAAAAAACAAAACATTATGACACAAATAAAATGTAAAAATATGACATTTTTTTAGCTAAAGGGAATGGACCTATTACGGCCTGCCATATTTTAGGCTCTTTTATTAGAGGCCGAATGTCAACACCAATGACAATTCAGCCTGGTCCAGTTCTAGTTTAGACCAATTGAAGTTGGTTCGGCAGTAAGCCTGCCCATAAGTGGAAGTCAGGAGCTCAGGTTTGGGTTTAGAAACGGAGAGAGAGGAATATGCATAATGCATGTGAATATGCTCCATACTACATTCTAAAAAACAAGGGTTTATACTCCAAACTGATAATTAAATACATTATTTTTAATTTTACTCATTCATCCATTAATTTTATTCTCTCAATCCAAACATAACATTATATATCATCTTATCCAAATTAACTGAATTATTTTGGTTGGTCACCTAATTAGTCCGAATTCATCATCTCTAATGTATGTCATGTTCATAATTATACTAAACGTTTCATTATATATATTATTCCAAGAATGTACATACATATATTAAATATATATATATATATATAAAATGATTTTCACATACAAAAAACTCTTTAATTTCATATTCAATATATTACTACTATTTATAATTAAATTATAATACCAAATATTACATACCACAATTTTAAATTACTAAGCAGTAAGTTGGGCGGATTATCAATCTAATATAAACCAAGATCATATTATATTTTTTCAAGATATTTGTGATAAGGTGGAAATGGATGCCATCTTTCTTATGGCGGGATGAATAATTAATTTATGCAATGTAATTGCGGGGTCCAAATTAAATCACCCATTCTTATATTAACATTTTGAATGTGTGTGGATATTTATAGGAAATTGATATTTCTACATTAGTTTTCGATATTTTTATACGTATGGTCCACATATTAGTTAATAAAAATTCAATATTTCAGCTGAAATGTGAACTTTAAATATAAAAATATCAAAAAAATGATGTGAAAATGTCAATTTTCTATTTATATTAGTTTCGTAGGTAGGTTAGAGTGGTATATTTATTGGACAAAATCTTGTACTAGGATGAAAATGATATTTTTTATAAAAAAAAAAATGAGATATGAGGAGGTTTAATTATATGTAGATAGTAAACAATAGAGCTGAGTAAGGAATTAAATTGGAACAGAAATAGCACGAACCGCACTAATTAAAATCACACCAACGGTTTCGACGTATGTGACGGTTTTAAGTGGTTGAAAAACCAAATTTACGGTTAACAATATGATTGAGCTACTTTTAGTAACAATATGATGTAAAATGATAGAGTAACCAGTAAATTATTACAACATATTGTTACTAGGAATATTACTGCATATTGTTACGATTCAAAATCACACCGCACCAATCACAAATAATTTCATACGTGATTTTGAATTTGTCAAACCGCACTTAAGTAATTATGTGTGCGGTTTAAGTTTTAAATTCAAACCACACATAAGCAATTTTATATGTGGTTTGAATTTTAAATCGCACTATGATGAGCCCTAGTAAACAAAGGGTTTAAGTTGTACGGAGAAGGTTCATTTTTGTGGGAATGTTATTTCATTCCTTTGCTAAATTATTGGGAGTTGGTAATGGATATGTATCCAATCCAATTATCCAACATGAAGAAAGAGGAATAATGGGATGGTTGTTTTTTAGTCCATGCAAGTAAACGTACAAATCTGTTCTTTTCAATGGATTAGGTGGAAGAATGACTAGAAGATAAAAAGAGGTTTGCCATTGGCATTGCTTAATGCATATATAGGTAGGTACGTACTGTCTTTAATGAGCATGCAAACAAATTATTACAAACAATTAAGTTATTACTCATGCCATGCCCTCTCAAATTTTAAAGTATAAGCTCTTTTCGACAGTCAAAAATTTGAATATTATTAATTGGAATAAATATAAAAATATCATTAAATATATATTTAATTAAACAAGATTATCGACCCTTTTTTATCATAAAAAATTGGAAAGTTGCCATTTTTCTAAAAATATATTCCTCCACTTTTCAAGCCTACTCCCCCATGAGATGCAAATCAATAGAGACTAAAACCTTATCCATGACCCCTTGGCCCTTGTTGTTATTATGCATTAATGAACAAATCTATTTATTCATGTGGCAGTGACTTGAATTGGAAAGGCAGGAAATGTGTCTACTTCTCCATTAAAATAACATTATCAATACTAGTCGATCCATCCTTCTCCAAAACTTGGTTTAAATAGCAACTTTTTTTTGATAATGAGATCACCCACACCACTCTTAATCTCTTATCCTACCAACCAAGTGGAAGAAGCTACTTAATTAAGATTCCTTTCCACGTCGTATCAAATGAAAATAATTCAATTCCATATAGTCCTGTTTATATATACTGTAATAAAATTATGTATATTATTATACAAATATAATAATATATTTGTAAATTAATTATATGAGAATTGCTTATAAATAAATCTTTTACAAGAAATATACACTCCTAGTCTCATAAAAGTATATCAATTTTGAATTTCAAAATTTATCATAATTAAAGATTTGTGATAACTTAATTAATAATACTTGGTCAATAAATGGTAAGGACATTTTGTATATATAAAATTGTACTTTTTATATTATGTATAAAACTGTTAACTTTCTTATTGGAGATCACTCTAAACTCCCATTATTTTAAATAATTGATATCTGCTTTTTTAAATTTCATTACACAATACATGCAATTCCCAATCATAATATCATGCATTTGTATGTAACATTTGAGTTTGAGGTTTTAAGATATTGTTTGTACAATGCAGAACATTAAAATTCATACACGTTTTTACTGAAATTAGACATTTAATGATTCAAAATTGCATTTGATAAATTATTGACCAATAGCAAATTAATTGATAGTACTATATACTCCCACTCTTTTTTAATATATATCGTTTTAGAATCATGCACGTGTATTAAGAAAATAATTATATAACATTAAACATAATATCAATTGTCTATATTATTCTTGTATTGAAAAAAAATACTGTCATTTGTTGGACAAAAAATAGTGAGATACCTAAGGTAATATTGAAAAGTAAGTACTTAATGTTTAGAGCATCTCCAGCAGTGCCAGAGTCACAAATTCTAGACTATATTTAGTCTAGGAACACAGATCTTGCTCCAGCAGATGGACTAAATATAGTTCATCCAATTTTTCGGCAAGACAAAAAAGACTATATCAAAGAATCAAAACTGGTAGACTATAATTTGGACTATAATTTTTTATATATTTAAATAGGAGTGATGTTGATGAGGAAGAAGGAGAAGAGAGATGGTGAAAAAGGAAAAGGGGGATTCTGAATAAGAAGAAGCGTCTGATTAACAAAACACAACTGATTCTGAAGAAGAAGAAGCGTCTAATAAAAAAAATAACGAATAAAAATTAAAAAATTTATAAATATGAAAAATAATTTAATACTCCCTCCTATTCAGATTAAATGACGTTTTAGGGAGTTTAATTTTATTCTATATAAGTGTCGTTTTGGAATCTCTATGCAATATTGCATTATTTTTTTCTAATTTACCCCTCTATTTAATATGCTTAGTAAATGCAATTGTGGAGAGAGAAATAATTAATTAGGGACAATTGTGGAGAATGAGAAGAGACAATTGTGGAGAGAGAAATAATTAATTAGGGACACAAAAGATATTTTGTGCTATTTCTTAATAAGTGTGCTTACTTCTAAAATGACATTTAATCTGAATAGAAGGTAGTATATGTTACCTATCTCTCAATCAACTACTTAATTCAACCTTTAACAAATATAAGTATTTTGTTAAAAATAATTTATATTTTTATTTTATTTGATTTATATTTTTTATTGATAATATTTCTTTAATTTATATTTTAGATGGAAATTTATGGTTCTCCTATGTATTATATTATTTTTTTTTTTATATTTGAGTTTTTTTGAATTTATTGATTATTTTAATTTTTTTTATATTATAGTCACTGAATAGTTAATACATGATAATTAATCTACTGAAAAATGTTCTTAATTAAAATTTTCAAACGATAAATATTAAAAAGTAAAATACTTCGCTAAAATAATATATATATATATATATATATATATATATATATATATATATATAAGAAACGGGGAGAGTTCCTCTTTAGATTTGTAATGATCTTATTTAGTGAGTTAAGAAGAAAAAAAAAAGGTGAGCAAATTAAGACAACACACATCCTTTTCTCAAAACTATCAATAAATCAATCATGTTGATCATATATCATTAGAGAATTTTATGTTAATGGGAGATAATATATATTGGATAATACGCACGTACCATTTTCTGCACCAATATACTATTAACTAAGGAATCAATATTAATTCACACGAAAAATAAATCAATTTAATCAAAAACATAGTCAAAATATATTAAATTCAATATAAAAGATAATAATGCCTCTGTTAATGGTAAACGATCAGAAATTTGAGTAATAAATAAATCCAAATTATCTCTAGACCCTAGTATTAAAATAGTAGTAGTAATAAAAATAGGGTTAAATATTTTATAAGTCACTCTACTTTAGGTCGACATACAAATGAGTCACTGAACTTTTTTTTTTCTTACAGTCAACTCACTGAACTTGTATTTACTAACAAAACGTTACAAAATCCGTTAAGTTTGTTGACATTTGACGAAATTTGCCACGTAAGCTGCATACGTGTAAAAAATTTTGACGTAGCACATATCAATTCCATGTGACTTTCATTAAGTGGAAATAGAGCAAAATTTACAAATGTAATAATATAAATTAGAAAAGTTAATAAAAAAATAAATGAAAAATATATTCAATTATTTTGTAATTAATATCAAATGAATTTTTATTTAATTCTTTACAAATATAATAATATAAATTAGAAAATTAGCCAAAAAATAAAAAAATAAATGAAAAATATTTTTAATTATTTTTTGTAATTAATATCAAATAAATTTTATTTAATTCTTTTACAAATATAATAATATAAATTAGAATAATTAACCAAAAAAATAAGAAAATAAATGAAAAATATCTTTACTTATTTTTGTAATTAATTTCAAATTATTTTTATTTAATTATTTAAAAATATAATAATATAAATGAGAAAACTTTGCCAAAAACAAGAAAAATAAATAAAAATATATTTAATTTTTTTGTAATTAATATCAAATTAATTTTTATTCCTCATTGTCTTCAACTCTCAGAAAAATAACCCTGATAAACTTCTACTCATCTTCTTCCTAGTTTCTCAAAATCAGATCGGAAGAGGAGAGATTGTGTTCCTTTTAATATGCAAATGCAGATCTTCATGATACAAATGCATCTCCCCACATTATACATAATCCCAACCTGTACAACCTCCTTCTTCAACCTCCAGATCCGGAAGTCTGGAAGCAGCGACGAACTCTTCATCTTCTTCAACCTCCAGATCTGTACACCATCATCCTCTTCATCGGCTACTTTTTTCAACAGTCATTGTAAGAGAAAACAAAAAATTCGTGGAACTGTGAAAGGGATAGAAAAAGAGAAGAAGATTCCGATCTTGCCATTGTTGCCGGGTTTCCGTCTGACTCTTGTTGGATTTATCTTCTCCGATTGTGTTGTGTATGTGAAAGAATGGGTGGCTTGAAGAATTTGGTTGTTGATGATGGATTTAAAAGAGTAGATCTGATCGATTTTGGCAAAAGATACAGTTGTTTCGTATGATTTGATTTTCTCTTCCGATATGTTTAATTTTTTGTTTTTCTTTCTAATTTTGTGATATACTAAAACATTTAAAGACATTTACTTTTTAGTATATTCCAATTGTAACAAATATTATTTGTAACTTGTTTTAAATTTGTTGGGATGGATCAGATATTTATTGGATGGGTCGGATCTTCGTTTTCTATGGGTGGACAATGACTTGGGTGTTAAAATACATTACAGGTCAGTTCCAGCTAGGATTAGAAGGGACCTTTCGTTTTACAAGTCAGATTTCCGTCCAATAAATTAATGTCTGTTACAAAAATTTAAATTTTTGTTAATAAATTAAAGTTCAGTGAGTTGACTGTAAGAAAAAAAGGTTCAGTGACCTATTTGTAAGTCGACCTATAGTACAATGACTTGAAAAGTATTTAACCCAATAAAAATATACTCTCTTTGTTTCTATTTAAATGACGTTTTAAAATTTTTTATTTGTTCCTAATTAATAGACGTTTGTTTAAATCTAGGAGAATTAATGATAATTTTTTCAAAATTATCCCTCATTACTTTACCTATTTTTTTGATACTTTAAACTCTTGTGCTATGATAAATTAATGATTTAAGGGTATTAGAGTACTATATTTAATGCTTTCTAATTACTCGTATTATCTTAATTTTTGTACCCATCTCTAGAACGTCATTTAAATAAAGACGCATGGAGTAATTTGTATAAAGTTGAATAAAGAGAGACAAAAAAGGGTTGGGGGCGGTCCGGTGCTCTTAACGACCGGTACCGTCCGGTGCACCTTTTTTTTTTTAAAACCACAATTATGAGAATAATAAATAAAAAATAATAGAACAAGTTTGAACAAAAAACTGTAAACGAAAATATATTTTTTATTAAAAAAACACTGTAAATCACTGTAAACAGTTTACGGTGTTTTTTTAATAAAAAATATATATACTTTATTTTACAATTTTTTATTCAAACTTGTTCTATTATTTTTTATTTATTATTCTTATAATTATAATTAAAAAAAATAAAAAATAAAAAAAACATGTGCACAGAACGTTACCGGTCAATAACTGCATCGGACGCCTCCCCCTCCCCCTCCGATTTGACAAAAAAAGGGTCGTAACTCGTAAGCAGCAGCAGCAGCAAAGCGAATGGACTGCCGTCGTGTACCGACCATTTCGATCTTATCTGGACTGAAGTATTTGCCGGCCGTTAGTTTGTCGGTTTTAAAGTTTCTTGTCTTCTCCAAAATTTAGAATTACCAACTGTCCTTGTCTTAAAACTTATTAATCTCAAAGCTTATCCACTATCTACTAGGAGTATTGTAAAAGTAATTAAAAGATGGATTAATCTCCTTACTTTGGAGCATTATGGGTTTTGTGGGTCCCAATAAATGACGGTTTTGTGCATTAGTCAACGTGACATACAGCTGTATTTGGGATGGGGGTTAGTTAGCTGGCTTACCCATACCCATACCCATATCCATACCCATCGGGATCGGATCGACTTCCCCTTATGTCCTATTTTTATTTTTAGAATAATGTTAGGGGGGTAATTTTGAAATATGCTGCACGACTTTCCTTGTTTTTTCCTTTTATTAGTGTGTAAACTTAACAACTTTGTGAGGATTTTATACATAAAATGATTTGATATGTATATAAAAATTCAAATAAATATTATTAATATCTTTATTTATGACTTTTGACGAGAGTGAGATGACCTAAAATGATATAAAAATAAATTATTGAGATAACTCACTAAACTTTATTTTATTCTAATACTAGGAGTATTTTTTCAAGAACCCATGGGTCGCTCAAATTTAATTCGACTGGACTTGTGTTTATACTTTTACAAACACACGAAATCTGAATCCGTCCAAATTATATATATATATATATATATATATATATATATATATATATATATATATATATATATACACTAATTGAGTCCTCGCATATACAAGACTGTATGAAACAGTGAAATTTATTTCAAACTTTGTCATATGATTTATTAAATGAGCGAGAAATTCAAAATTATTTGTATTTTATTATATATATATATATATATATAAAATAGATTAAGTGTATTATTGTTTAAAATTACTTACAGCTTTATCGATAGGGAATCGATACTTCTACATAAAAATTTGATATTTTATATAATTTCTACATAAGATTTTTAAAATTCTTCTTTAAATAAACATTGAAATATTTAAGACAATACTATAAATTTATGAAATCATAAGATATATATAAAAAATAGTAAGCACCTTCTCATCAAATACTGAAATAATAATTTGAGAATTTATCAGTCTTTTATTTTTCATTTATAGGTGTTACGATAATAAAAGGTTTTGAATGTCTTCAAGACTAAGAGCATTCATAATAATTTTTTTAATAAATTTTTTATCCCTAACTTTAAAAACTATATCAATAAATTATTATTAATAATTTTTTTATTTTTATTTACCTCTCTATTTTGATTACTATACAACTTATATGCATTAGTCAATATACAACTTTATGCATTTTTCATTAACATCTGTCAGACCAAAGAGATGGTAGTATATAGGCGTAATTTATCTAAATAGAAAAATATGTGGATAATATATTTTATATGTAGTAGTATAAAATAGCTTCGTATACTTGGTGATGGACGGTTATCAATATACTTATAATTTTATATTAAAGTTTCCGTTTAATTTAATTAACAAAACACAACTAATTTTAAATTTTTCGTTCACCTTAATAAATGATCAAAATCGTTCAAAATTTGTGATAAATTTCATCGTCCATTCTATCCTTTTTCACTCCAAAAGGAAAAAAATTGCTCTTACATACTCCTTCATTCTTCCTCCTTCCGAACTCGTCCTTTACCTCCTCTATTCTTTAGCGCCGATAATCTTTCCTCCATTTTGTACGTAGGTATAAAATATGTTGGACAATAATTTTTTATTTATTTATAATTTTTAAAATAATTTTTTTTTTTGGACATATAGCATTACCATTTCCTGAGGAGCCAAATTTCGGAAAGTTTGGTCAAAGGCGAAACACGAGAACCAAAGTTCCGTTCGTCTTCCCCGTGGCCGTGAATCCCCATAGCCCGCCACGTAGAAAGATGACACCGAACATAAATAGCCACGTTGTAAGTTGCAGAGAACACTACAAGCAATTAAGGACAAAACCTCAAAACGGGTCCCACTGGAAAACCTCGTGGCGACTTTAACGAGGGACTAATGGATAGGCCTTTAAAATAACGATACAATACATCTCTGTCAACTCTACACCACATCCACCTTACTTCCCAGCTGCTAGATTACCATACTAATCTTATCAACGGTTCAAATTTGTCACGTAACTATATTTGAAAATGTAAAATTTATAATATCAGTATTATATTTCCACTAAGCAGTATATATATAACTAGGTTGAGGAAGCTCAAACCATAAAGATAACAAAAAGAATTGTTGTCCTGCCCTATTGCCTATTTTTTTCTAGATTAGGGTTCCCACTTTTTGAGATTCACAGTGTCAAAAACTGGTAATTTATCTTCAGCTCTTCTTTTGAATTCTCATTTATTTTTATCCTTGCTTCTGTTCTCTTAGGTTTTATGTTAGTTTTTTTTTTCTTGTGGGGTTTATTCTATTAGTATTTGCAAGTGTAATATCTACCCATCAAAGTTTGTGATTGGATATGGTATATATCTCATTGATGATCTGAATCTATTCTATTCCTTTCTATTTCCATCTGCTTGACAAGAAACTTCGTGTATTATCCACCCCACGTTTAGTTTCAGTTGTGCAAGTAAAGTTTTGTTAAATCCTTGTTGGGGTTCTTCTGATTGAACGCACTAATTGTTGGTCCAGTTAATCTTCTTGCTTAAATTAGTAACCAGGAAGAAAAGAAAGATTGTGGCTTTTTAAGTATTTTAGTTGAATTTGTGAGCTGGTAGTGGAGTTTCTATTTTAGTGACTAGTTATTTTTGAAGTTTGCAGAGAAATATTCTTTGGTTTTTTTGGTAGTTAGGGGAAAGTGAAAATGGTGTCGAGATCATACTCAAACCTCTTGGAGCTTGCCTCCGGTGAGGCTCCGTCGCCGTCTTTTGGCCGGATGAGCCGGAGAATTCCGCGTGTTATGACCGTTCCTGGCATAATTTCCGATCTTGATGATGACCCGGCCGAGAGTGTGTGCTCTGATCGGTCATCCTCAACGGCCCAACGCGACCGATTAATCATCGTAGCAAACCAGCTGCCCATTAGGGCGCAGCGGAGAACTGATGATAGCAGGGGGTGGATTTTCAACTGGGATGAGAATTCACTTCTCCTCCAGCTGAAAGATGGGTTGGGCGATGATGAGATTGAAGTTATTTATGTGGGTACTCTTAAGGAAGAGATTCACCCAAATGAGCAAGATGAGGTATCCCAAATTCTCCTGGAGACATTCAACTGTGTGCCCACCTTTTTACCCCCTGATATGTTTACCAGATACTACCATGGGTTCTGTAAGCAACAATTGTGGCCATTGTTCCACTACATGTTGCCCTTATCCCCGGATCTTGGTGGTAGGTTCAATCGGTCGCTGTGGCAGGCTTATGTTTCGGTTAATAAGATATTTGCGGATAGGATTATGGAGGTGATTAACCCGGAAGATGATTTTGTGTGGATTCACGATTACCATCTCATGGTGTTACCCACCTTTTTGAGGAAGAGGTTCAATAGAGTGAAACTTGGGTTTTTTCTCCATAGTCCTTTTCCATCATCAGAGATCTATAAGACTTTACCTATCAGGGAGGAACTCCTGCGAGCACTGTTGAATTCTGATTTGATTGGGTTCCATACTTTCGATTATGCTCGCCATTTTCTCTCGTGTTGCAGCCGTATGCTTGGTCTGTCTTACGAATCTAAGCGAGGTTATATTGGCCTCGAGTATTATGGTCGAACTGTTAGCATCAAGATTCTTCCTGTTGGTATCCATATGGCTCAACTTCAATCGGTTTTGAGCTTGCCGGAAACCGAGGCCAAGGTTGCTGAGCTCATCAAGCAGTTTTGTGATCAGGGTAGGATCATGTTACTTGGGGTTGATGATATGGACATATTTAAGGGCATTAGCCTGAAATTACTAGCTATGGAACAACTCCTTGTTCAACATCCAGAGTGGCAGGGTAAGGTTGTTTTAGTGCAGATAGCAAATCCAGCCAGAGGTCGAGGAAAAGATGTAAAGGAAGTTCAGGCTGAGACTTATTCTACTGTGAAGCGAATCAACGATACATTTGGGAAACCGGGATATGAACCAGTTGTCTTAATTGATCAGCCCTTAAATTTTACTGAGAGAATCGCTTTCTATGTTGTTGCCGAGTGTTGTTTGGTTACAGCAGTGAGGGATGGGATGAATCTCATACCATATGAGTACGTAATTAGTCGCCAGGGGAATGAGAAACTTGATAAGGTGTTAGGGTTGACCTCCAACACTCTGAAAAAGAGTATGTTGGTTGTGTCAGAATTTATTGGGTGTTCTCCGTCTTTAAGTGGAGCGATTCGTGTGAACCCATGGAATATTGATGCCGTGGCAGAGGCAATGGACTGTGCCTTGGAAATGCCAGAGCCAGAAAAGCAATTGCGGCATGAGAAGCATTATAGGTATGTCAGCACTCATGATGTTGGGTATTGGGCTCGTAGTTTTTTGCAAGATTTGGAGAGGACTTGTAAAGATCATGTGAGGCGGAGATGCTGGGGAATTGGCTTTGGGTTGAGTTTCAGAGTCGTGGCACTTGATCCAAATTTCAGGAAGCTTTCTATGGAGCACATAGTTTCAGCCTATAAAAGAACTACAAATCGGGCTATCCTTTTGGATTATGATGGTACTTTAATGCCTCAAGCTGCAATTAATAAGAGCCCAAGTTCTAAAACCATAGATGTCCTGAACAATTTGTGCAGAGATGAGAACAATGTGGTTTTTATAGTCAGTGCGAGAAGCAGGAAGACTCTAGGTGAATGGTTTTCTGCTTGTGAAAATCTGGGAATAGCAGCTGAACATGGTTGTTTCCTCAGGTTTGTAATACAGATGTTGATTACATAGCTTACTTTTTAAGCTCTGTGTACTTAATATTTACACTAAATACACATTTCCTAACTATAAACTGGTGAATTTGTGTGGTTTTAGTTTGAAGAAAGATGCAGATTGGGAAACATGTGTTCCGGTAGTGGATTGTAGTTGGAAGCATATCGCAGAACCGGTTATGAAGCTTTACACCGAGACAACTGACGGTTCCACAATTGAAGACAAAGAAACTGCAATGGTCTGGTGCTATGAGGATGCGGATCCTGATTTTGGCTCTTGTCAAGCTAAAGAGCTTCTTGATCATCTTGAAAGTGTGCTAGCAAATGAACCTGTTACGGTCAAGAGTGGACAAAATATTGTGGAGGTTAAACCACAGGTATGAATCATTTAATTATGAATCAAATAATCACAGTGCATCATTTTAATCTTCATAACGAATTTAGAGCCTATTCTTCAAGTTCAAAATGTACGTCACTGTGTTTCGGTGGGTGTAGCTAAAGTCCATTGTGTTCGGTTGAGCCTTTTGAGTGTAGAATTAAGCATTTCCATGCAGCCTGGGAGAGCTGAGGTAATGGCTTAGTCATCCAATTGATGCAAGGTTGTGGCTATCAACTGTTCAAATTGGTTTTGACATAAATCCTGTGTACATGTGTTCTGTAATTTTGTTACCTCTACCATAGCTGCTGTTGTCACCTTACAGGGGGATTGTGTTATGCAGAACACAGCTATATTCCTATATCGAATTAAGAAATGAAGGTCAAAACCAAGAATATGTGGATTTGTCACCTGAATTATAGCTGTTCGCACCTGTCAGCCACAATTTTTTATAACTTAATAGTCGTATTTTACTTTTCAATGTTAAATATAAATAAGTTATAAAAAAATGTAGATATATGTAAGAAAGATGTATTACGAGTTGAGCTTTGGCTTCCTAAGCTTGACCTCCACTAAAAGTTAAAACAAATAAGAGTCTAACCAAGCTTTTTAGATGGATGAGTATGTGGTTCGAATTCAGCTAAACAAGTCGAGTTCGAGCTTAAGTTGGGATTCTCGAGTAGAGCTGTGCTTTTGTCAAGGTAAACTAAATTAAATAAAGTAAATACTAAACAACCGGAGCTTAGGGGAACTTGAGCTGAACTTAGATGAGCCAAGCTTAAATGAGCCTAGATCGAGTTGGACACGATATAGTTTGAGCTAGGCTCTTAATTAAACGATCACGATCTCTTGTTCGACTAGACAAACGTACTTGAGGCCAGCCAATCTTAAGCGAGCCTACCGAAGGTATGTTCGCGAATAACTAGGTTGGTTCCCAACTCTAATCCAAGCCCACACTATCCAAGCTACCTGTTTCAAATAAGATTCAAGTCATCCCAACCTAAATTTTTCTTTGCAAGGCTGCTCTATCCAACCTATTGTCTATTTGACCAATCAAGTTGCAGCGATCGCTTTCTCATTAGAATACATGTCAAATTTACTTGGATGTCATTTAGTTACTCTTTTTATAATTACTTTGTTGTGGTATTTAAATAGCAAACGTTCGAGATACTTGGAAAAATAAAAATGGCCAAAAGAAAATAGTCAGTTCTATCTATTAGCCTTGCAAATTTGAACAGTTTTTTCATGTTTTCCACCCAACTTTCCGCCTCCAATATGAAGCTTTTGGCTCTAATGGTGAATACATCCGTATTTGTACATGCAGGGCGTAAACAAGGGGCTTGTAGCAAAACGCCTACTTTCCACTATGCAAGAGAGAGAAATGACACCAGATTTTGTCCTGTGCATAGGAGATGATCGATCTGATGAAGATATGTTTGAGGTGATTACATGTGCCATGGCTGGTCCATCCATAGCTCCAAACGCAGAAGTGTTTGCATGCACTGTTGGTAAGAAACCCAGTAAGGCCAAGTATTATCTTGACGATACAGTGGAAATTGTTAGGCTGATGCAGGGATTAGCTTCTGTTTCAGAACAAGCAGTACCTGTATAAGCTTGGTAAATGTAAAGAAGGTGATTTCTGTGCCATGTTAACTCTGAACGAAAAATAGCTTTTCCCTTCCTTTCCTTTCCTTTTCCTTTTCTGTCACCTGTAAATTTGTAGACTGAGAAACTGAACAACTCTTAACCTCTTCTTGTTATGTTTTCATATAGTAAAGCTGTTCGGATATGTTTGCACCTCTGCATGTATTGTTCTCTTTCCTGCATCCCAGTACTTCACTTTAACCTGTAAATCGAAGTTAATGTACATCTGTTCTATATGGGTATTTACCAGTTTCAAGGGGTAGGTTTCCTTCTCTTTAAAAAAGGGTTAAATATTCGAAGTATTAATCTTTTTACACAAGTGATTATAATCTAAAAAAAACTTATAATGGCAGTCTTTAGGTATATTTTTCTGGTCAAAAAAATGTCTGATTGTTGACGTGTCATCAAGAAATAATGTATTAAGCATATTTTTATAATTTTGAAATATATTTCTGTATTTTGTTATTAAAATAAAATTAATTCATGTATATACTCAAAATTCTTTATTTTTATTATTGTGGAATAGTTTTATTTTAGTTAAAATAATTAAATTAACATGAATAATTTAATTAATATAATTAATACTAACAATAAAATGGAACAATATTAAAATTATATTATATTAAAGTTAACCCTAACAGCAAATGTAGTTAAAATCGAAAGCTGGACAAATTAAACTTGGATGGATTTATAACATGCAGATTTCAAAATATTGTTTTTGTCTACATGATAAACTTGGATGGATTTAACCCGTATCCCGTGCGAAAATGTACGGGCTAGTTAGAATAAGGTGGTGTTTGATAAAATTGAATATTAAGATCTGAATAGTTTAGATATCTGAATAATGTAGACCATCTGAATAGAATTGTATCTAAATGAAAAAATGTTGTTTGATAATTAATTTTTTCAAAATATCTTAATAATAGTATTTTACTCTTTTACCCTTGAACTATTTTTTTTCTTCTTATCAGCGGATTCAAGTATGTTCTTTTTTTAAGTAAACATTTGCAGATTTGCTCCCGTTCTTCTCCAAAACTTTTGTTTTCTCTTTCTTTCCATCACCTTCTACATATCAAATCTGCCCCATCCCACCTAATCATCAACTAGATCAGATCTAAGCTACAGAGCATGGGTGGGTTGCAAGAAGGAGGTTAAGATGAGAGCAGGATGGAGAGAAGCCAGAATAGAAAGAGGCAGAGGAGAGGCCTGATGAGGCTATCGACTTCTAATCGTCAATTTTCATGACGTCAAATCTCCTCTACCCGTTCTTAGATGCATAAATTTCATCAAATATTGTTTCAATTGGTTTTTCCTACAAGTGATTCCACCAATCTCATCTATGAGATTTTTTCCCCTTATACTTTGTTTGTTTTGTTGGAAAGATCTGATTTGTGACCCGATCTTTTTTTTTTTTGTGATAAATTTCTGACTCAATTTTTGCATTCAAGATGTTAATACTTTTCAATTGTCTTGCAATATATTGTTGAATCTATTGGCACCAGAGAGAATGAAAAGAGAATGAAGTTATTGGTGCGAGGATAATATTGTCTAGATGTGGCTCTGGATGATAAAGGGTGAAATTTTAATCTAACTGAATCAGAGGCTTGAAGAATCGGTCAGAGGCATTCAAAGTTGTACCAAACAAACTATACCTCTGACCGAAATTGATCTACTCCTGTTAAGAGGATATAAGATCCAAACAAACACTACCTAACTAATCATATAATTTATTAAATTTATAAAAGTTTAGAATATATTTTTGCATGACATAAATTTTAAAATATATTTTTGAAAATACATTATATTTTATAAATAGTTATGAAATGTAATTCAACGAATTTGATTACTTTTGTTTGGGGATTATTGATAAGTATGTTACATGGATGAGTGCTTTTAGTGTTAGAGAACTGAATTAATACTGAGGCACATGTGGACGGTTGATATGTCATGTGCAGGTGTATTTGGATATGTTGGAGAACGAATATTGATGTAACCGAGTTAACTCGTTAATTTTGATTAAGTTAACTCACTGATTTTTTAAATTGAAGTAAACAAATTTTTAAATTGATTTCAATTGCTGATGTCATATTACATCATCATTTATGTGTATTTATATATAAGTAAGTAGTAGTATTGATTACCACGTGAAGACCTCGGAAAGTGAGTTTTCCAAGTACAAAGCTCAGAACTTCAGAAGTATTATATGTATGTTATTTTGGACCTAAACAAAAAAAAATATAAAACAAGGGGAATTCAAGAAAATTAAACTTACAGGTGTTTTCTTCTTGTTTTAATTTAACATTGTAAATGATTTTAGGTTTAAAAATGGGCTGGGCTGGGCTGGGCTGGACTGGGATGAGAGTTGAATCGAGAAAGAAAAGGTGGTGTATACCATTTTGAAAAGTCAACGAGAGCAAAAATCCAAAATGTTAATAGATATGGTAATCTTTACTGTATGGAAATATCAATTCTCAATTTACCATGATTTGGTCTATTAAGCTCATTCTGGACCAAAAAAACAATCTACATCGACTCATTCTTATGGAACAAAAAAAAATTATATTTTATCTTATTTATGCCTAATTTATAGATTTTTATTTTTATTTCAATTGAAATAGAATAAATTATTACACTTTTCATTTTCATTTCATTGTCTTTCTCAATTACATTCATTCACCAATATATATGTTAGTACATTGTTTAAATGCAAAAGTGAAAGATTTTATTGGGCTGAACTTAGGGGTGGGGGACGGGGTGGGGGGGGGTGGGGGGGGGGGCAAGCATCGTGATTGCCCCATCGTGATTCTCTCGTTAAGCTATTAAATCCTCATGTGGGCCGGTGACACCTTCAGAACTCTATAATATCAAAAGCCTGCAAATAACTCTCATAAACATTCAGGCGAGCGAGAGAGAGAGGAGGGAGAAGGAGAAGAATGGCACACGCTGCACAGATTCCGACGAGCTTCGGACATGAACTTCGAGCATGCCTCCGCTGCAGGCTCATCAAAACTTACGATCAGGTTTTTCCTATTGTTCTCTCTCTATACTAGAATGCTAGGGTTTTGGATTTTCAGTTTTTTGTACATCACAATATTTAGGTGTTTGATTGTTCTCGTCTCTATTTTGCTTCATATTATCCGTATTTGACTCATAAATTCTAGTATTAGTTATCCTCTAATTGGTCTCTTGGTGCATATTTATATAATTACAGTTCAGGGAATCGGGTTGCGAGAACTGCCCCTTCTTTAAAATGGATCAAGATCATGAGCGCGTTGTTGACTGCACCACTCCTAATTTTACTGGGTAACTCACAAAATCACAGCTTCAATTCTTTTGTTGAAAAATTTACACAATCAGGATATACTTCGATATATGTATCATAGCAGCGGCTATTTTGTTTTATTGTATGTTTGGGAATTTCCATCATACACATGGGATTGTTTGGGTTTTTTTATTTTTATTTTGAAGGGATTACAGGACATGTTTACTCTAATCCCCCCCACTATTTAAGGTCTTGTCTCTACAGGCATTTCATGTTTATTGAAGCTATAACTTTTATTCTATGGTTCCTTTAATAGGCTTATCTCAGTCATGGATCCAACCAGAAGTTGGGCAGCTCGATGGCTTCGAATTGGTATGCGCAATTGTTTTCATATTTTAGGAACGATTTGCTTTTGCAGTCTCCCTTTGGAAGTCATTGAATTTTACCTATGTATTAGATATGCCCTTCGTTCCAAAATTATTGATGCATTTTGACCTCTTTTAGTTAATTTGAAATTTTGCCCAAGTTGAAAAACAAAAAATGTAGTAAGTAGTTGTTTTTTGTGGTTTACCGTAGTTATAGTTGTTACAATAGTAATGGGTCATTTTGTAGGGGCTTAACCTTCATGTGATCCATCCTAAATGTTTAACTCTCAAAGCATATGAAGATAAGTTTTACACTGAGAAATTATGTTGAATTATAGGAGCAAAATCAACGTACTGCTACTTTAGTAGCATGCTTTCTACATACTCCCTAGTCTCTCCATTCCTTTGTAAGTGTCGTTTTAGGAATAGATACATAGATCAAGGAATGTAATTAATGATCCGACTATTTATTACTTAATTGAAAATAGGTAAAAGATATCAATATTACCTTGGTATGTGACCCTGTAAACATAGAGACTAAGAAAAAGAGATAAGGTTATGTATTGGGGTAAAATTTGTTGAAAATATTATAGAGAAAAAGAATTACTAGTGGTTACCATATGGAAACTAAGTAATAAGTTCTTCTTTAAAATCTACAAATGTCATATAACAAGGAACAACAAAATTCTCTAAAATGGCACATAAAAAGTAATGGAGGAGGGAGTATTTAAAAGGTATCCCCAAGGCAGTGGTGAAGCCACATAGGAGGATGTGGGGTCAATTGACTCAACTGAAAAAAAATATTTTATAATATATGATAAATTTATAAGAAATTTACGTGTGATGAATAAATTGACCCCACTGAAACTTTATAATTTTTTTTAATATACGGGGTCAAATTGAATTTTTTATAACTTTGTCAATTTCATATTATTTTTACTCCTTCATATATGCATCTTCATCTAATTTTTTAAAATAAATAATAATCTAATTTATATTATTTTTATAACATAAGAAATTTAAATATTTATTAACAAATTTGTGATTAGAAAGGCGTATTAGGGGCCAATAAGTGTTGTGTGTGTATGTATATGTATATATATATATATATATATAAATGTTATTACTTGTTATATTAACAATGTTGTAACCAAATATGTTTTACATATGTAATCGGCCAAAAAACACAATTATCTAAAAAAAATTGGCTTGGAGCGCTGGCCCCGAACCCCCGCCAAATTATTTATATCATCACAGCATTTTGACCCCACTGAATACAAATCCTGGTTTCTCCACTGCCCAATGGTACATGTATATGTCTCACCTTTGAAACACAGATTATTTCACGGGTGTTGTGTGTAAGTGTGATGCCAACAGTATTAAATGATGCATTTTAATGCATTCATGTAACATAATGTGGTTCATGTCTTGTCATTATTACTCAAAAAGTTAAATAATTACATGGTGTTTTTTTTGACTTTACATAAATCTTGGTAAAGATTCACATTGATTTAGTAACTACAATAGATGAATTTTGGGTCTTGGTAACATAACTAACATGTATTCTTTACGGAAATTCCAAAAAGAACAGTGTTCTAAAAGTCGCTAGTCGGTCCCAGGTCGGTTGGCTACCGACTATAGACTAGGGGATTATTCGGTAGTCGGATTTTCAATTATTTTTTTAAAATATATATTCTCCTTCCTCTTTCATAAGTTTTGAGTAAGTAGAATAACATAAGTAACAAATTATTAAATAAAAACATGGAAACTAAGTAAAACTAAATAGTTCGACGCTCTAAGTTCAAAACCAATTAACCAAATGAAACTAAGTAGCACAAAAACAATAGTCAATCACTCCTCTCCTCCTCCTTATCACTCCAAGGCTTGCTCCCCATCGGACTCAAACTCATCTTCCTCTTCGTTGTCATCATCTTTCGACACAAACTCTTCTTCATCTAGTTCTCGCACATTTATACCACTTCTTCTAGGTAGAAGGACCTCATCTGCTCTCAATTTTTTCGATCTTCTCCAACTTTTTTTGATTTTACCCGACTTGTTCCGATTTTTTGATTTACTCCGACTGAGCGACTTTACCGACTTGAGCCCGACTAAGTCGGCCAGTGAATAAATTAAAGGACTAGGCCCTAGTCGACTCGTTGAGGCTCCGACCTCGACCTAGTCGCCGACTAGTTGGCCGGCTAAGCCGACTTTTCGAACACTGAAAAAGAACAATACCCCTCCATCCTGAAAATTATTGCAACACTTTCCTTATTTGGAAGTGCCAAATTATTTGCAACATTTCTATTTTTGACAACTCTTAATATTTCCATGCCCAATTTTTACCCTTAATGATCCCATGACAATAATACCTTTAAAGCTATTGGTCCCACAATCATTATGACAATGTTTCCTACTTACCTCTACACATTCAAAAATTTATACTTTTGGTTCAATTTTGATTTTTTTTAATATAACAGTGTATTATTACAAGGGTGTTTTAGACAAGCTGTATAAAGTCAACACAAATCCTTAAAATGCGTGAAAAGTCGATGATTGCAATAAATATGGGAGGGAGGGAGGGAGGGAGGTATTATTAATTGGGACTAGGAATGAGCAAAAAACGGATATAACCGAATTACCGAATCGAAATAATGTAACCGAAATTTTCTGAAAATTCGGTTATTTTTAATATTTTGATTATATCCGAATTTTTTTTACGGTTTTCAGTTAATTTGTACGGGTATCATTTTTGGGTTATTTGGTTAAACCGAATAACCGAACAAAATCATTTCTACTCTCGGTTTACTAGGCATTGACGTGATTGGTCATACTCGTCTTGATAAGAATGCAAAGGTGTCCTCTGAAATCAATACTCCATTCCTTCTACTCCCAAGAATGACTTTAAATATACGAAAATGTACTACTCGTATGTATATACACGAAAGTGAGATTCACATTACTCTCATAGTCTCACTCTCGAATGATAGGTGATATATAAAAATATCAAATATATATGTAAAAATAATATTTTTTATATTTTATTCACAAAAATTATTAAATATAAATATAATAATTTACACAATTTAAATATAATAATTTACATAATTTACACAATTTAAATATAAATATAATAATTTACACAATTTAAATATAATATATATAAATTAATTTACTCTCCAAAATATAAAGGTACAATTTGCATGTATTTATACGGAATCTACTAAATTTAAAAACGACAGAAATTCATTGGTATAGTTTCATAGAATCCACTATAAATAAAAAGTTTCATCTTTTTTCTACTTCAATTATTTTAATTTGTGTAAAATATTCAAATATGTACTTTTACTCTTTTAGTATATTACTACGAGAGAGAGACTGTCATTCAATTCTAGGCAGGGACCCACCCAACATTCATTATTTCATTGCAGGACTCTCTGTTCTCTCTCCTCTTCTGAAATGGAGAACAGCTGTAGTATTAGTGATGATAAGATGCAGCAACCATTAGTCTCTCAGAGTCTCGAACTCTCATAGTCTCGGTCTCTCAGATCTCAACTGAAATCTCCATTAGGTCAGGTGAAGATGTTTGCCACGCTTGACTGCAGATCTAGAAGTGTCTATGATCCCTCATCTCCCATAGTCGCACTCGTGTAAATGTTCTTCGTGAGCTCTCAAGAGAAGCTAGTTGTTGCGCAACAGATATTAAGCATCCAAGTGTTTAGCATTAAGATGCATCAAATTCGGTTATTAACCGAATAACCGAATAATTAGTTCGGTTATTCGGTTATCATGTGGTTCGGGTAATTGTTCGGATATTCTGAACAGTGTAAATTCGGTTTTCGGTTATAACCGAAATGTGTATTCGGTTCGGTTAATAACCGAATGCTCACTCTTAATTGGGACGGGGAAACAGTTTGACTAAAGACACATATCTTTTTTGGAGATTTTGACAATTTAGCAGTAAATATTGGAGAAATCCCAAATTTTGAAATAGGTAATGTATGAATTTGTAGATTATTCTGCAAATTTGCAAAGGCGGAAAATAAATGATATATAGTGCGTACTCGTAGGGTAGCATTTGGATTATTGTGATGCTTTGGTCATCTAAACAATTATACATTTGAATTTGGTAACTATAGGGGAAATTTTGATTTTAGTGACTCCAAATATGTGATTCTGTTAAACCTTTGCAGGAAGGTTTAGACCTGGTTGTTACACACTTGCAGTTTCTGACACACTTCCAGAAGATTTGCAGGTTTGCCATATCAATTTAGCATATTTTCTTTTCTTGTTTCTCCCCCTCCATTGCTGACTTCCTTTCCTTCCGAATGGCTATATCCTTTACAATTCTGAAGAGGGTTATCAAATTACTCTTTCACACTTGTATGCTGTCATATCAGATACCATACTACTTTTATTAGTTTTATACATTCTTTGAAACTAATTAACGGAATTGAAAAATAAGTTCTTGAGTTTAAAATGTTAGGGGAGCGTGTTTCATTTTATGCCGGGTAGGGATAACCATAGTTTGAAGAGGTTACTTTGGTGGATTGCTGAAGTATATATGCCTTATGGGACATCATACGAGTTGAAGGCATTTGATTTATTACTGAAATTCAGTGGAAACTGTAGATGAAATGGAAATGTGGGCAAAGCTTGAACATGAGGTTAAGCTTGACTCTGTTAGGGCCAAGCTCTGATCATTAGCACATGCATTTCAGAATAAAACTGAAATCACGTTCTTATAAAGTCCTTTCTATTTGATTTGTTAAACCTTATACCCTATGATTTTTCTTATTGTCATCAAACTTAAACTCCCTCCTCTCTGTTCCACAAAAATAGTTCCATTCGCAAAATTTGTAAATCTTAAGGATGTGTATTTTTGGGCTAAATCTTAAGGATGTGTTTTTGTTCTAGGTTTACCCCAAAAAATGATATGTTGCAAGTTTAGTAGTGGTGATATGATAATGAATTTATGGTGGCAAAATTAAGTACATGGTGTCATTTTTATACTTCCATCCTGGCATCCATACAAAGATGACTCTTTTTTGTGGGACATTTTATTTTTTTCAAATGGGACTCTTACTATGGAACGAAGGGAGTATCATATTTCTTAAAAAATTTATAATTTTTTTTCTTAACACAATTTTTTCAATTGTTTATTTCATTTATGGTTTCAGAATTCTGAGCTTGCACAACTCAGCTCGAGCTCATACTATGCTCACCCATGGTAGATCTCCAAGTAGAGCTTGAACTCAAATTTTAGGTTTCTTCATCAGCAAAGCAAGCCTTAATAAGGGTGGGCTTGAGTTTGGTTAATTTACAGGCTTGCAACCCTATAACATAAAATTACTCCTCATATACTACCTCCGTTTCTAAAAAATTGTCGTTTAAGGTTTTTGCACATGGATTAAGAAAGTTATTAAAATTTGTTTGAAATTTTATCACTACCCCTTTACGGGAAGTTGAAAACTATTAATACAAGGGAGAGAATTTCTTGGGACAATGAGAGAAGGTAGGGGTGATATAAAAAAGTAAATAATTTATTTTTCTAGAAAGTTGTAAACGACAAATAAAATGGAACAAATTTTTTCTTCTAAAACGAAGGGAAGTTGGTGTTAATAACTTTAAAGTTATGGTAACTCTCTACCTATTTATACGCTTATGTGAATCTAGTCTACTGTCTCTACTCTTCTTTCTTTTGGTGTCCTGACCAACCAATGACAGAAGAGTAACTGATACTAGGTCACACAAATTGGAGGTATGTACTGTTTTAATGGTAGCATTCTTAATAAGAAGCTGTATATTGTGTGCCTATAAAATACTATATACGAACTGTGATATCTTCTAATACCCATACTTGATTTCTTGTATGTTTTGCAGAACCTTTGTGAAGATGAGCACGTGCCATATGTTCCGCCAAAGCGTGTATGAGTTGTTTGCTGAATGTGTCGCTACCCATGATTATGTTGGTACATACATATCAATAGGCTAATTGTCAGTACTGTGACTGATGGTTTGTCCAAACTAAGGTCTAGTTGATACCCAATGCGTACTCGTGTGTGTACTTGAGATTGATGGTTGTTCTTTTGTCTACGATTACTTTTCCTGAATAGAAGGGGAGAATCGGAAAATGAAATTCCCAAGCTTTTACTTGTGTGAAGTATGCATAATTTCAAAGAGTAGTTGTCAATTTCTTTAGTTCTGAGATTATGTTGGTGTTTGTTGCAATTTTTTTTTATTTTCTTAGTTAAAGATTATAGTTTTTTTTTAGAATAAGTTGGTATCTTAAGTGTTTGTTTCTGTGTACAGGACAAGTTTCTTGGTTAGTAATTGTGCATTCTTCTAGTAAATTTTCTTCACTTTTTAGAAAAATCTCAAGTAAATTAATTAGAAGTCATTATTGTTAAATAAATTTCAAAATGGCACCACATTTTTTTTAATGTTAAAGTACTCCCTCTGTAATTTTTTATCCATTTTTCTGGTGGCAAAAAATTGTTTTTTTTTATTTGTCCTACGTAAAACCTCAATTTTAATTACTAGATTAATATTTTTATAAATCAAACTTAAAAAGGTTACAATTTCTCCTTCTTAATTATTAGGCTAAGATCATTGACTATTTGACTAATTTAATTAGTGTGAAATTTATCTTTAATCCATCACTTTTTTTTGAGATGGAATGGAGTGTTTACATATCTTAATGCTTCTTCTTAAAACGTCACTTAAAAAATAGAAACTCATATTTTTACCTATTAAAATAATATTTTCACATGAGTCTCTCTCATAAAAATGAAATTCATTCACTATTTATGTAAGAGGATAGAGAATCATATGAAAATATTTTTTTTTTTATGTAGAAATACCGGTTTGCTTCCAAAACTAAAGGAGAGTCTCCATTCTTTTCGTTCTTTCCATTCTTTATATATTATTTATCATCATCTCTTTCATTATCATGATATCACATGTCAACATATTTTAAATCTGGATCATGAAATTGACTCTTTATGTATTTGAAATGGAGAGGATCTATTTCATTTGAAACGAAGAGAATTTTAATTCACAAAGGAGAAGGAGCATTAGAGTCGGCCTTGGGCCAGGGCTACAGCCCGGGACCCACAATTGAGGGGGTCCAAAATTTTTTATAAGTCTATGTATATATGTGTATAAAAAAAATAAAAAATAAAACAAAAGAAGTTGCCACCTGTACCTGTTAATGATGTTTTGTGGTTCAGATTTCATTGCTATTTTTATTTTGTAGGTACATGTGATGAATCTTCGCTTCGATTAATTGTGGAGGATGAAAAGAAGATTGATCAAATCAAGAAATGCTTATGGAGATTCAGGAGGAAACATGTAGACTCATGTAAGACCCCAACTTTTATGAATAAAGATTAATTTTTCTCTAAATATCATTTTGAATATTATAGTGTGGATTTGATATAATGTTATAGTTGTGGGTAATATTTATAAAGTTTGCAAAGTAAGCAAATTGTCATAAAATATTCGATTGGTCGGGGAATATTCGTTTTATCAGAGAATATTCGTACGACGGTACAATCATTGGTAGACCCCACAACGGAATTACTGTCGGACTTAGAAAACGGCAGAATTAATTTTTTATAAAAATAACGACAAAATTTTTACCGTTAACTGTTGAAATACCCGGTGATAAAAGTACAGTAATACGCGTGGTTGCATAATAGCACACAATATTGCACAATATCTTTGATTATTGATGTTTACGTGAGAAGTCACTCAATTTTATTCAATTATTGCAACAATAATTGCTGCATAGTATCTCATATTATTGATTCAATTATTGCTACAGTATCATCTGCACAATATTTTATATTATTAAATTAATAATTGAGATAACACCGTTGTAAGACCCCAAATTATTAATAAATAAAATTTATTTTTCTCTATTTATTATTTTGAAATAGTAAGGGTTGATTTGATTAATGTGGATAGTTATGGGTAAAATACGCAAATATTTGAATAAGCAGTGGTTATAAAATATTCATTATTATTTGGGAATATTCGTTTGGTCATGGAATATTAAATCTTTGTCGGGAATATTAAATAACCACAGCCTTGAATCTTTTGTGGGCCCCATAACGGAGCGATTGGATGAAGAAAATGACAAATATAAGTTGTTTATAAATAACAAATAGTTATTACTGAATTATCATTGTTGGAATACACGTGGTTAAAACACACTAATACGCTGGCGTTGTTGAGAAGATGGCGCAGATATTACACCAATTATTGATTCTTACGTAAAAGGCACTACTCAATAATTGTTACATAAATTACTGCTCAAAGATTTTATTGATTCAATAATTGTTGCATTGATATTTTATATTACCGCTTTTTTCAATAAATTATCATTGGCATAAAGATTTTCCATTATCTAACAATAATTCATATTATCCGAATAATATTATTGAATAACATTATTGGCAATGTCTAGAAAGTTCTGCTCTAAGGGAGGGTTTGGTCACCTAATCAAGGCGCCAAGAAGAGGAGAGATCCTTATTGGAAAACCCCTTTCCTAGAAATCTACTGGTTGCCAAGATCTTGTGATTCTGTAATATTATTTGTGAATAATTAATTATTGATTTATATGATGAGAAAAATATTGATTTTATGTGGATATAGATGGAGAAAATTTTTAATGTGACAATTGTTGAAAATTAATATTTTATCTTTTTCTGATAAAATAATTCATTTAAATATATTATTTTAATAATATATTAACGGTGATATTTTTATAATGAATGTGGGATATATGAGTATATGAGGAGGAAGAGTATTTTTGTGGCATTAAATGTTTAACACATATTTTGTGTGTTGGTGGACACAATTATTGACCGAAATTTGATTATAGCCTGTAAAATCGCCCGTTTGTGGATTTCGATCAATTTCTGTGTGGAATTTTGAAAAACTTCCTTCTACAAAGTTGTAGAGAATTGAATTTCCTATAAAAATCGCGAGATTCGAATTTTCTGGCAAAAGGGCTATTTATTGTGAATTATTGAAGTTCCGAAGCTCCGAAATAATTGATTTTTGGAAGTTTAAAATAATTTAAATAAGAAAATGTTTTTAAATATTTGTGGGCATCTTTAACATGTGTTGATTCTTTGAGATCAGATTGTCTAGATGGGCGTAGAAATTTATTAAATATATTAATATTATATTAAATTTTCTCTGCTTTGTGTTCTAAAGATTTTCCTATAAATAGGTGTCTTGGGTTAAATTAAAAATCACACCGTAAATCAAGAAGTTTTCTCTCTATATTATCGGCGTATTCTTGTGAGTATTTTGAGTATACTTTGAGTATTGCTATACGGTGCAAGTTCAAGTCATAGCCTATATCCTGTTTTTAACTAGAAGGACTGCTTTCGAGGTAAGGGATGTTATTTTCTTCTCAAATGATATTATTTCTTCAATATCATTATCTTTGAAATATTGGTTGAACTTTTATCAAATTTGGAATTTTTTCATGTCGAATTACTATTCATGAGTTCTTATTCACGAGTACTATTCACGGCGTGAAGATGTTTTTTGTAAAATTTCTATCTTTTGGTGTCTGAGTTACTTATTCACGATACAAACCTTATTCACGATATCTGACACTTATTCACGAATCACTAAAGACTATTCACCAAAAAATGAAATTTCTTCTTTTTGTCCAAAATATCTACTATGGATACTAGCTTTGATTGTATCTATGTTTTGATCATTCTTGAATTTTACCCCACTTTGATTACTTATGAAGTATTTTTGAACTTGGATTGTTTAAAATACGAATTCTTAATATTTGTTCTTTTGTTTCACTGGATTCGTTTCCTTTAAAATATTTTTCATCATCCTCAGTCCTAAATGATGATATTACTGAATATCTTTGGCCTGTAGTGCAAAGATGAATGATTTCTTGATGAATATCTTTGGCCCGTAGTGCAAAGATGAACATGTGTTGAGATGAACATGACCGACTGATTAATATCTTTGGCCCGTAGTGCAAAGATGAACAGTGTTTAGATGAACATGACTTAATCGATGAATATCTTTGGCTCAGTAGTGCAAAGATGAATATTTGATTCGGATATATATTGATTGATGTTACAGGATAAAATATCGACGATGAACTTTTAAATTCATATATAGAAGATAGTAGTTTGCATTCTCTACTTAACTCGCCTAATGAATTGTTGTTTCACCGCAGCTTGTTGATTTAAAACCGGTTGTTTATTGTATTCTATTAGATTTTTTCCTGTTGAAGACTAACGATAATTTGTTGTATATTATCTTAGTCATAATATTCTTTATCGGGCTAGTTGAGCTCACCCTTTTCCTTTTTGTTCCATTTTTCTTCTCGGGAGAGGTGAGAATGTAATGAAATCTTAAATTTTAGGTATGGAATGAAGGTTCTAGAGAGAGAGTTGTTTAGTAGTCCTCACCATTTTTATAAAATAATGTATCAATAATTATGATGGGGATTTATTTGGGTATGTATATTGTCTGAAGACAATAATTGTATTAAAACTCACAAGATATATGTTGTCGTATTTTGCACGACAAATGTATTAATAAAGTTGTAGTTATTTCGCATTCATGTATTTGGCGACTCGTAATGGGTTGGATGGAGTGGACCTATTTTGGGGGCGTCCACAATTGGTATCGAGTTTAGGGATATGATCTCCATGGAGATCGGGAATAGAACTAGGAGGGAGAGAGCGAGTAAATCCTTCGCTAGTGTGTCCTACCTAAGCTTATTTGTTAGTTGATTAAGATATAGGGATATTATGTGATATATTAATTTCCTTAATTAACCCTTGTTTTATGACAAAGATTGAGAATGTCGAATCGAGAATATTAACATGAGAGTAAATGAGACCGCCAGATGCCTCAGCATCTTTACCAACGAGGAGAACGTGCAACAGTCGGGCAATGTACCTCCCGTGAACAACACCATTGAAAGCGGATGATGAACGAAGGATGTTTAGAAGCTTTTTGCAGCTCATGCAAAATCGATTTAGGAGACTCGTGTTCAAAATACGGGAGGAAATGATAGCAATTCACGGGTGGTCACAACCCAATCACTTCAAAGAGTTGGGACCACCATAATTCGGGAAAGCCGGATCCGATTAAGGCGAGACGTGGGTCAAACAAATTACCAAGATATTCGATGTCTTGGGATGCACGAGAAACGAAAAGTTCCATTCGCTACTTTTTACGTTCCGTGAACGAGGCAGACATTCTTGGTGGGAATCGTGAAGCGTACCCATCCAACAGACTCAAAGATGTCGTGGGACGTTTGAGAAGCAGATTCAATGACAAGTACTTTCCTGAAAGTATTCGTCTATATGAAGGAAGTGGAGTTTATTAGACCGGAAGCGAGAATAA
Organism: Panax ginseng; assembly: GCA_020205605.1. NCBI lineage: Eukaryota > Viridiplantae > Streptophyta > Magnoliopsida > Apiales > Araliaceae > Panax > Panax ginseng. The sequence goes on from CM035147.1 coordinate 96,703,220, forward strand.
CATGGCGGTGTCCCAAAGACGAGGCGAAGTTCGCGGAGTTATCCAGTTCGCACCTCATTTGGTGGAGAATGAGGAACGTATTATGACGCGGATGTTCCGAGAGGTTTGAAACCCGATACGTCGGTATCTCATTTCTCATAAATTTTCTCTCTATTCGGATGTTGTCAATGAGGCTCAAATTGTTAAAGCGAGATAACGAGATACGTTCAACCGAGGACCATAACCAGATCATATCAAGATAGATAGCGATCATCGTAATAACGATAACCAAAGAGAGAAAGAAGAATACTTGGACAAAGGCGGTAACCACTCTGGTGGTAATCGTGGCCATGAAAATAGAAGAAGCGAAGTCGGGAGGAGATTTTTAAAAAGGAGATTCAACAACGACCACGCTGAAGACGTCGGTGCCATGAAGTAATCGGTTCCAAGGAGGAGAAAGACCACACCGGTCAGTATGTTACAAATCGGAAAGAGGGATATATCACCTCAAACCGCCCACAACAGGTTTAAGGTATGCTATAATTGTGGAAAAGAAGGACATATCGCCGAGATTATACGCAGATCGAAACCCATCCAATGGAATGGTGACTCAAAAGGATGTCCCGAAAAAAGTCAAAGTCAATAGGTTCACGAGTACTATTCACGGCGTGAAGATGTTTTTTGTAAAATTTCTATCTTTTCGTGTTTGAGTTCTTATTCACGATACTGGCACTATTCACGATATCGACACTTATTCACGAATCACAGACTATTCACCAAAAAATGAAATTTCTTCTTTTTGTCCAAAATATCTACTATGGATACTAGCTTTGATTGTATCTATGTTTTGATCATTCTTGAATTTTACCCCACTTTGATTACTTATGAAGTATTTTTGAACTTGGATTGTTTAAAATACGAATTCTTAATATTTGTTCTTTTGTTTCACTGGATTCGTTTCCTTTAAAATATTTTTCATCATCCTCGATCCTAAATGATGATATTTCTCGAATATCTTTGGCTGTAGTGCAAGATGAATGATTTCTTGATGAATATCTTTGGCCGTGAGTGCAAGATGAACATGTGTTGAGATGAACATGATCGATCGATTAATATCTTTGGCCCGTAGTGCAAAGATGAATGTGTGTTTAGATGAACATGACCAATCGATGAATATCTTTGGCTGTAGTGCAAAGATGAATATTTAATTCGGATATATATATTGATTGATGTTACAGGGATAAAATATCGACGATGAACTTTTAAATTCATATATAGAAGATAGTAGTTTGCATTCTCTACTTAACTCTTCTAATGAATTGTTGTTTCACTGCATGATTGTTGATTTAAAACCGGTTTGTTTATTGTATTCTATTAGATTTTTTCCCTGTTGAAGAATAACGATAATTTGTTGTATATTATCTTAGTCATAATATTCTTTACTGGGCTAGTTGAGCTCACCCTTTTCCTTTTTGTTCTATTTTTCTTCTCGGAGGTGAGAATGTAAATGAAGTACTACCCTGCCATGGAATGAAGGTTCTAGAGAGTTATTTAGTAGTCCTCACCATTTTTGTAAAATAATATATCAATAATTATGATGGGGATTTATTTGGGTATGTATATTGTCTAGAAGACAATAATTGTATTAAAACTCACAGTATATATGTTGTCGTATTTTGCACGACAAATGTATTAATAAAATTGTAGTTATTTCTGTACCATGTATTTGGCGACTCAGAATGGGTTGGATGGAATGGACCTATTTTGGGGGCGTCACAACCGTTATTCATATTATTATTTGTATTATTAACAGTGTTTAAAAAGTTTTGTTGAGAAAATGGGTTTGCTCACCTAATTGCGCGTCAATAAGAGGAAATTCTTATCGGAAAGCCCTTTTTTTCCTGAGAATGATCTGATTGTTAATATTATGAGTTATAATGTTAATAATGAATAAAAATCGTGTTAATTAAAGATAAGAATAATAATTTATGAGTGAAAGATATTTGTTCAATTATCCTTTTAAATTGGTGTTTGTTTATTCTTCCGTATGTTAGGATTTTATTGGCCAACTGTTTAAATAATGCAGCTACTGTTCACTGCCTTATAAATGAGGGCGCCCCCTCAATGGTCCATATCTCTTAAACTCAATTACCTTCAAAAGAGGGTGCCCCTAATTGGTCTACATCTCCTACTTTGCTAGTTACCTTCATGGGAAGGCACTCTCTCATTGGTTGACTAAAAAATGTGCTGATAAATTGCGCCTGTGAATTTTTTTTCTTGTGAAATACGTGATTTTTTCTTAAATAGTATCATGTCATTTTTTTATAAATAAGATGCTTAGTTTAGAAATGAAAATCACACCAGAATCAGAGAATTCTTCTTCTATAATATTGAGCGTATTTCTTTAGAATTTAAGAAATCTTTTAGCGTAGAAAATAGTATAAGTTTTTTTCAAGAATATCTCCGCTATACCAGTCAGAAATACTCCCCTTTTAAGGTAAGGGATATTATTTTTGTTCAATATTCGTAAGAAATAATATTTTCTTCTATACTCTGAGTATGTAAGTAATATTATTTCATTTCAGATTTCGAATTCTACACTCATTTTATTAAGTATTGCTTCTATACTCCTTGAAATTAGTAGAATATCCTTGAAATTTACGTTTCATCTAGTATCTTTTCATAAGAATATTTTTTGGAACATTCTTGTTAAATTTTGATCTTTTCATGTCGAAGTACTATTTACGGGATAAAATAATATTCACGGGGTACTATTCACTCGAGTACTATTCACCATGGACAAAAATTGAGTTCTTTTCTGTCCAATTTATTTTTGATATTATTCTTGAATTTTACTCCACAAAACAGTTATCATGTTAACAATGTGAACATTTTTAAACTCTGGATAAATTAAAAATCTTTAACATTTATTCTTGATTTCATTTGATTGATCATGCTTATATCATTGTCATCATCCTCATACTTATATTGTGATGAAAGTCATCTTTGGCCCTATGTATCGGTATAATCATGACCATAATGTTATAAGTGATGTGGTAAAAGTCCTCATTGGCCCATAGTGCATTATGGACAATTGTTGGCATGATTATGACCACTGGTGATTCTAATGAATATCATTGGCCCGTAGTGCATGGATAATTCATGGATGTGATAATAGCGAATATCCTTGGCCCGTAGTGCATGGATAATTCGTGGATGTGATACTAATGAATATTCTTGGCCCGTAGTGCATGGATAATTCAGTGATGTGGTTATTTATTGAGATGTGTTACAGCGATAAAATATTGATGATGAACTTTTAAATCATAGAAGATAGTAGATATTATGCTCTACTTGACTCTTCTAATAGATTGCTTGTTCCGCTGCAGTTAGACTTGTTGTTTATTATATTTTATCAGTTTTACACTGTTGAAGGCTAACGATAATTTATTCGGTATTATCTTAGTCATAATATTCTTTACTGTGCTAGTTGAGCTCACCCTTTGTTTTCATTGTTCTCTTCAGGAAATGAGAATATAGCTGAGACTAGTTGGGGAACGGAGTGACGGTCCGAGAGCAAGACGTTCAAGTGAATAAGTTTCTTGTATAGGTAAGAAATGAACAGACTTGGTTAATTTATCGACAATGACCCAAATTTCATCCATGTCTTGAGAAACCTTGGGAAGAAACACAACCATCCAGTAATAATCCACCGTTTCTTGATCCGTAAGATAAAATGCCCCAGGAAAAACGTTCGAATCGCTAGCAACACTGTTGTAACGACCCCAAAATAGGTCCATTCCATCCAACCCATTCTGAGTCGCCAAATACATGGTACGGAAAAACAACTACAACTTTATTTCAATAATTGTCGTGTAAAATACAACAACACATATGATGTGAGTTTGGATACAAATATATACCAACATCATATGTAGCACCAACTGTAGCACGTCACAATAACACCTTACATAAAGGTATAGTCAAAAACTGTTTTAAAAATTAGAATCTTTGGGAAGTGCTCAAGGAAACCTTCGTACATGGGAGGCCATACTTTTAGGTTATGGTAGATATCATATGGCCACAGAATTATCCTTGGTTGACCCAATAGACTCCAAAGAAAAAAGAGAAGATTACTATCATATTCTTCCCAATGATGAGTCTTCTCTTGATATATCATTATCTCCCCGTCTCAGTAATTGGGAATTAAACTCCAAACAAACACCAAGATTATATAGGTAGTGCTCGTGAAATATACTCGGCAAGTGGATGAGCCAACCCCCTCTCTTATGATGACACGAGGTGGTATGTCATTAGACATCTTGTATGATAGTGGCAAAACACCATTCCAACGTTGGGTTCGCTTTCACCCTAGTTGATTCACCAAATATAACTACTAAATGATGACCACCGCTCTATTCCCTCATTATCCCCGCTCGACCCAACTACACTTTTATTACACGAAAGGAATTGTGAAGCAAAAGGGTGAAACAACTAACTCAATAAAGAATATCATGACTAAAGATAAATAAATTATCAATAGCCTTCAACAAAGAATAAATCGAGATTTAGAACATATGATAGATGATAAAACTTTTCAACCATAGTTGCAATGAACGAAGCAATCCATTAGAAGAGTCAAATAGACTATAAAGTCTATTATCTTCTCCATATTAAAAGTCCACCAACAATGTTTTATCCTCAGAACATCAATCAACAATTCCTATCCACAATCACATGATAACTCATAATCGTAATTGTAGTTCTAAATTCCTTTTCTCATCCGGGACAAAGATAATTTTCATCACCCGAAACATCAAAGATTATGGTTATACGCTTTATGTTCATAATCCTACTAATAAATTCATCTTTGCACTACTACCAAAGATATTCATCAACAAGTCATCTTTGCACTACTGAGCCAAAGATATTTATCGACTGGTCATGTTCATCTAAACACTGCTCATCTTTTGCACTACGGGCCAAAGATATTCATCGAAATCATTCATCTTTTGCACTACTGTGCCAAATATATTCGATTATATCATCATTTAGATCGAGGATAATGAAAAATATTTTAAAGAAAACGAATCCAAAGGTGAAACAAAAGAACAAATATTAAGGATTAAGTACTTTAAACAATTCCAGCTCAAAAATACTTCATAAATAACCAGTAGTGGAGTAAAATTCAAGAATGAAGACCAAAACATAGATCCAATCACGAGATAGAATCCGAATAGATATTTTGGACAAAAAAAAAGTTTTATTTTTCTATGAATAAAGTCAGATTATTAGTGAATAAAGCCATATCGTGAATAAGTAACTCCGACACCAAAAGATAGAAATTTCACAAAAAACATCATCACGTTTCATGAATAGTACTCGTGAATAAGAACTCGTGAATAAGAATCTCATAAATAGCTACTCATGAATAAGAATTCCAGACATAAAAAAAAAAAGTTTTAAATTGATAAAAACTTTCAACCAACATTTTGGCATAATGATATTGAAGAAATAATATCATTTTAGAAGAAAATAACCTCCCTTACCTCAGAAAGAATAAGTATTGACTCGAATACTCGGATATAGTCTTAAAAGAACTTGCATAGTATAACAATACTCAAGTACTAAAATACTCACAAAAATACGCTTCGATATTATAGAGAGAAAAAGTGAGAAATCAGTAGTTTCTCGGTGTGATTTTCAATTCTAACCTAAGCACCCTATTTATAGGAAAATGCTTAGAACACCAAAAGGAAAATTTAATAAAAATATATATATATATATATATATATATATATATATATATATATATAAATTCCTACGCATTACTTGACTTCCGAATTTTAGCATCTACCAACACACGGGCCAACAATAAAAACGTTTTTTCTAACAAAAAATATTTAAAACTTCCAAAAATGATAATCAATTAATCCTAACTTCAATAATTCATAATAAATAGCCTTTTATCGTAAATTGAATCTCGCTTTTTTTTTATAGGAAATTCAATTCTACAACTTTGCGAGAAGAAAGTTTTTTCAAATTCCAAATGTAAATTGACCAAAATCCATAAACCAAGCGATTTTACGAAATTATAATCAAATTTCAACAAGAAATGGGCTCACGAGACATGTTTAACATGTTTTAAAACAACTTTTGTAATAAAATACTCTTCCTCCTTATATACTCATATATCCCACATTCATTGTAAAAATATCATCATTATTATATTATAATAATATATAAAAATATTATTTTATCATAAAAGATAAAATATCGATTTTCAACAATTGTCACTTTTAAAATTTTCTCCATCTATATCCACATAAAATCAATATTTTCCTCATCATATAAATTAATAATTAATTATTCACAAATAATATTACAGAATCACAATAATGACAATCAGTAGCTCCTGTGAAGAGAGGGCTTTCCAATAAGAATTTCTCCTTACTGGCGCGCAATTAGGTGACCAAACCTCTCCTTAGATAGAACTTTCTAGACATTGCCAATAATGCTATCTAATAATATTATTCAAATGATATGAATTATTGATTTGATAATGGAAAATAATCGATAAAGGACAATTATTAAAACAACAATAATATAAAATATCAACGCAAAGAATTATTGAATCAAAATAAAATATTGAATAAAGAATTACTGTAATAATTATTGGGTAAAGGCTTTCTTACGTAAGAATCAATAATTCAAAAATCTTGTGCAATACCGTGCGCCTCTTGTCAACAACGCGTGACATTACTTTACTTTACCCACCGGGTATTCCAACGTTGTTAATCAGAATAATTACTGTAGATTATTTATAAAAACTTTAATTTGTCGTTTTCTTCATCCGACAATTATTCATTATGGGGCCCACAAAGGTCATGGCTGTCAGTATGAATATTCTCCGACAGGAAGAATATTTCACGACCAAACGAATATTCCCCGACAAAAATGAGTATTTTATAACCACTTGTTTTTTTTGAAAAAAAATTCATATATCACCTTTAACTTTAACCTTTTATCAATTTAACCATTTACTGAATTGTAATTATAAGAAAAATTGAATACTTTTATTTCATAAAATTCGGGTCTTACAACTGTCGCCTCCACCGATAACATTTATAGCCACCATTTCTTGATCCGTAAGATAAAATGCCCCAGGAAAAACGTTCGAATCGCTAGCAACACTGTCGCCTCCATCGCTAACATTTATAGCCACTGGCTGAATCAACAGATCAAGGCAGAACGACCGCTTCCCCGAATACCCGGTACCCAATTAACAACGAGAAAAATCATAAAAATTGACAAACATATGTATATACATACATGTAGAGAGAGGGTGGAAGAAAGAAACCTATTTTGGGGGAGAAGAACTTGGAGCGATTTCTGAAAAGTTATCACCATTTTCAGAGAAGAACATGTCGGATCGATTTTTCACTTTGGGAAAGAAGAGCTTGAGTGATTTCTGATTTGGGAAGAAGTTCGATTTTGATTTGAGAGGAGAAAAATTTTAAAACATAACGACACCGTTTTGATGAACTGTGTAATTTTTTTTTTTTACAAAATTGTGTATAGTCATTTTTTTCATAACAAATTACTGAGTGGTACTATAATGTCATGTGAATGCAAATGTTGCAGTAGTCCCCGAGGCCCCCAACGCAAGTTTGGATTGATTTAGACCTCTGAACATGACAAACATTTCAGGACAGGACAAGAAGTTTATGTGTACATACATACTAATGCATGCCAACTTGACAAGCTTCAATCTTGTCTTGGTCAAGTCTCCACCATTGTTTTAACAATAAGCACACACATAATGTCATTACTTACTTGGATGTTCTATTTTTGGATCAAGGCTCTTGTGGAGTTAATTTAGAAAAGGCCGAGTTATTAATTAATACTATATACCGGCTAAAGTACGTAATTTGTAGGGGGAAAACCTAAAAATTCATACCACACATTTATAGTTCTAGAATACTATATTTTTTTTGGATCAAAAACTCTTCTTCTTCTATTATTATTATTATTATTATTAAAGATTCTTTATTTCGCGTAATAACAAGACGGACATGAGATAATCTATTAGTATTATCTATTGACCGTACGTACGTAAAGTAGAAAAACTAATGAATTTTTATTTATTTTTGCGGATGGACGGACATGAGATAATCTATTAGTATTAATTACTGTAATCAAATCCATTGATTAAAGATGGACATTTAACAGCAAATTTGTATTTTAAAAAACAAAACGATCAATGTCTTAATCCGCCATTTATACACTACTCACAATACTCCCAAAATTTGGAGAATGCAATTATCCGTAATATTAAAACTAATGCAGGACATAAAAGAATTATTAGGTCAACGTGACTAATTCATAAATTAATAATTGAATTTTTGTCCACAGGACAAAACAGTTTTCCCATTGAAGATGTAGATGCTGCTGTGTAGTCGTATCTATAGTACCGGACTAGCGTCGTGTTTTAGCTGTGGCAATATTGTCGAGAGAGAGCGCAGTCAAAATATTGGATGGGGAGCTAATTAATTCATATTCATACAATAACAAGAAAAGGAATGAAGCTTCCTCTCCTCTCTATCTTCAGACCTACATATATACATACATTTATTTATTATTCAATATTAATATTAAATTACATATTAATGGAACGAAAATATATTTGTGATTTGTCATAATTAACTAAATTTGGCTATAGATTCATTTTTTTCGTTAATGACATGCCTTTTTATCTTTTATATTAATAGCATTACACAATTATTACTATATTATATATTGCCAAATATTACCTTATTTTGGGCATGATCTATAGTTTAATTGTAGCACACCACACTTATATATTTCTTTTTCCAAATTAAAAAAATGATTGATCTATATTAGTTTCTTCGATACTGGTACTTGTCTTCTCTTTCACAACACATGCACCACCACCTATATTAGTTTCTTCTCGATCCCTCCTCCTTCTCTTTCTCTCAGCTGCTCCTCTCCTACACAACTTAATTTCACCGTCTTAATTCTAAACATATATATGTATATATAATTAATACAAAGTATATATTATTATATCTATATATTGTATAATCTTAAAGAAAGAAAGAAAGAGATATATATATATAGATCAGATGAGTAATAGTCGTGGTGATCATGGAATAGTTGGGAGGGCTCTAAGCAGCCTGGGCAAAGGATTCGACTTAACTTCTGATTTCCGATTAAAGTACTGCAAAGGCAAAGACAGGCTGGTTCTTCTCAATGAAACTCAAACAAAGGAGCTTCAAATACCAGGTTTTGGATCATTTAATCATGTCTCAAATGACATCAAATGCGGTAAAGGCGACCGAATTCGATATCAATCAGATATTCTCGACTTCAATCAGGTATAAAAATATATATAAATATAGTTTTTCGTTATGTCTTATAATTAGTAATTAAGTTGTTAAATATTAAAATTTATATATACGTGTAAATTAATACAGTATATATTATGTATATATAGATGTCGGAATTCATAAACCAAAAATGCTCGGTTCCGGGGAAAATTCCGTCAGGATTGTTCAACTCAATGTTTGGTTTGGAGAGCGGATCATGGGCAAAGGAAGCTGCCAACACCAAATATTTAGGTCTAGATGGTTACTTCATTCGACTCTTCGATCTTCATATTAATCGATATCCTCTCCTGCTCTCCGACCACGTCCGAAATGCAGTTCCTTCCACTTGGGATCCATCTGCTCTTGCCAGGTACGTAAATATATAATAATTACACGACGACTAAACATTTTTTATTCCCTCCCTCCCAAGGCATTAATTCATTCAAAGTCCTAATTTGTAGGCTAACTGTTGGAATTTTAAATTTATTAATTGTTTTGGAAGTTCTCGTATTATATATAATAGAATGTGTGCATCCCCATCCTATCCTAGCTACTTAATTTTCACCTACTACTTCATCATTTCAACTCCAGATATATAAGCCACCCTTTAATTCTCCCACTCATCTCTCCCTCTTTCTCTCTCAAATCTAAGTAAAAAAAAATAGCGCGCAAGAAGAGACAGGTGATCAAGTCTAGATACAATGCACATACTGTTGTAAGGTGGCTGGCCAGGTTGAATATGTAATTTCAACTAATTAATCAATTATATTTTGACTTGATTCGAGAAGCAGGTAACTAGCCAACTACTAGTTGTGACTTGTGACTAAATCAATAAAAGGACCAGAACTGCTACCTCTCCCCTTATATGTATATTTCTGTAGTCTTGTTTTTTTCCTTGCTAAAATATATACACACACTATACTGCTTGAAAAAACAGAAAATTACTTGTTGAACTATATAATTTTTTTTAAATACATTTAAAAAATATATATTCTGTTTTGCTGCACATGATTCGATTTGATAATATTTTTTTTAATATGAATATTTTTAGTCATAAAAAATGTAATATTTAAAAAAAAATTGGGTGTAAATTCTCTTTCTATGGAGTGTTAAGGTGTGCTTTGCCTTGGAGAGTACTACTATAGTACTATTAATAATTATTAAGTTCAGACTTGAACTCGTCAACAAATGTGTATGTATCAACTTAAAATCATTGATTCAATGATTTGTTACCATCATATTTATTTTTATATATACACACCTGGAACATCTGTAGCATCAGTAACACATAAGCTATCTACTTAAATATATTAAAAAAATATAATAGAAACTGTCAAAGTTTAACTTATCAATAAAAGTCAAACCATACACACCTCACCAACAGCTTAACTAGCTATGTTACACTACACGCATAGGATTCTGTAACTTCCGTTAAATAAGTGGTACAATATATTACCATTATTGTTTTAAATTTGATGAATAAAAATAGTACATAAATATTCACTCTTTTTTCTAAAATATAAGTTTTTTTTTAAAAATAAATCTTTTTTACAAAAACGAAAGATCTTATATTTTAAAACAGAAATTATACTAATAAGATCTCTAATGCAAATTTTATTTTCCTAGTCAACATTTATACAGGATTGTAAGGGTATTATAGTAAACTAGTGGGCTGCCAGCCATTATTTTTTCCCAATATTAAAACAGTGTCTTAATTTGTACTCTGACGTGCATTTGGGTTGTTTATTTGTCAAGACTCTCTCCCATTTAAAACGTTAACAATGTTGAAAGTGTCAAAAGAACCGCAGATGGCTAATGGCACCAATATGGGCTTTGGTCAAAATTAGAAAGGCCACCCGATAGACTACCTCTCTCTCTCTCTCTCTCTCTCTCTCTCTCTCTCTATCTATATATATATATATATATATATATATATACATTTTTCTCATATATAAATATATATATATATATATATATATATTTATATAATAATAACACAAGTCTAACATTGAGAGATCAAAGTCACATCGTACATACATGACATCTTTTGGAACAAAAATTCAAATCTTATCACCATTAATAAATTAATTAGATTTGAATTGAATGAATGGGATGTGTATGACAGATTCATAGAGAAATATGGGACTCACATAATAGTGGGGTTGGGCATTGGAGGGCAGGACATGGTGCTGGTAAGGCAAGACAAATCATCCAACTTGGAGGCATCCCAGCTTAAAAAGAATTTGGATCAACTCGGAGATCAGTTGTTCACCGGGGCCTGCACCTTCACTCCCAAAGACCAAAAGCATAAGGTTAGTTTTTCTTTTTCTTCACATTATTACTATATATTTTTCCTTCTTCCAAACTCATCAATTTTTCTGACAATTTTTTTCTATTAATTATTTATTTCAGGCTCTTCCGGCATTTAATGTCTTTGATCAACAATCGTTATTCTTTGACAACATCTCATCCGTCAAGACAAAAAATGTATGTTTAAGTGTTGTTATGGGTGTTGAAATTAGTATTTAAGTATCGTACTTCATCCGTTCCAAAATTAAGAATACAATTTAGCTTTTGAGCTTAAAAGATAGTAGTATATTAAACTTTAAAATTTCAAAACTTGAATTAAAATGTCTTTGAAAAGGTCCATCAACGTTGTAATAAAGGTGAAGAACAGAATAATTATAAGTACATTTATTTGCCAATTTTATTTTTTTATTTAGAAAGTTGGATTGCACAGGCTTGCTGGCTCTTCGTCATCATACTTATATATATATAATATAATCATTGTGGTGAGGAATTAGAAATAAAAATGATAGTGGTACTTAATTAATTATTGTAGGGAATCAATGTTATATGTTGGAAGAGAGGTGGAGACATATCTGCAACTACGCATTGCGAATGGCTACTAACAGTTCCATCCATGCCAGACGCAATTCAATTTAGCTTCATTCCCATCACTTCCCTCCTTAAAGGGGTTCCGGGCAACGGTTTCTTATCACATGCCATCAACCTTTATCTTCGTTGTAAGTTATTATAATTATCAACTTTAATTAATTCCCACCTCAAAACAATTGATGTACTAAAATTAATTAATTAATTGAAACATGATGTGCCTGCAGATAAGCCCCCACTGGCTGATTTACAGTATTTTTTGGACTTCCAAGCCCACAAAATTTGGGCTCCTATCCACAGCGAACACACTCTAGGCCCAGGCACAAATAGGTCCATTCCAACGCCTGCTCTCAATTTCAACTTGATTGGACCCAAGTTATATGTTAATACCACTCAGGTACGTACGTACATAGTATAATGTTTTGTCTAAATAAACTACGTACACAACTTGTGTCTAACACTACACTACTTGACTTGCTAAAAATTTTATGTTAATCAATCAGGTTACAGTGGGAAAGAGACCGATTACAGGGATGCGGTTGTATCTGGAGGGCATGAAATGCAATAGGTATTAATTTTAGCTTATTCATTTTTCCCGGCCGGCCTCTTTGATCTTAGTTATAAATTTATATATCTGCTGCTGCGCGCATGCATGCAGGCTAGCCATACACCTCCAGCATTTATCAAACACACCACAATTCCTCCATAACAAAATAGACGATACCCTACTACTTTGGCGTGGATCTGAAGAATTTAGCAGCAACGACGGATATTTTGAAGCAATTCAATGGAAGAAATTCTCTCATATAAGCACAGCCCCAGTAAAATATGATCCCAAATGGACGACGTCGTCAGACAAAGATGTGACGTTTATTGTAACGGGTGCCCAAATTCACGTCAAAAAGCACCACGATTCAATAAGTACTGCATTGCACCTTAGGCTCCTCTATTCCAAGGTTTCGGGTTCATGCATTGTACAGTCAAACTGGATGCAGTGCCAATCGGATCTTAATTCCCAAAAGTCGGGATTTTTTTCAGCTCTAAGTTCATCAATATTATTATTTAGTTCGGAGAAAGAAGATCAGCTTCAAAAGGTGGTGGTGGATTCGGGTGTGTATCCCAACGGGCCGCCCGTTCCGGTCCAATCCCAGAAGCTGTTGAAGTTTGTGGATATGTCGGAGTTAAGTAGAGGGCCATCGGATAGTCCGGGGCATTGGTTAGTTACGGGTGCTAAGCTTCAGTTGGAGAAAGGGAAGATTTGCTTGCATGTCAAATTTTCCTTGTTGAACATATTTTGATTGAGGACAGTCGGACACGTACAGGGTAGGAAAAAAACAAAACAAAAAAGAGAGATCGATCGAGATGCCTATGTATATATATATATATGTTGAATTTTTTTTAGATATATAGTACAGTACCCTTTTAACTTAATTGATTTATTGATATATATTGAGAGAGAAAGTTTGAATTATATATTACTTTATGTGTATATATATATATATCCGTATTTTAAATAAATAAAGATTCATAAAACAAGGAATATATAGACTCTTCTCTTTTTTTAAAAGAAAGAATAATAATTAATAATGTTGTGTGGTGTGGTGTAGGTATTCACATATTAATTCCAATATATATATTTTAAAATTATAATGAAATAGGCAACTTCTTTTCACCATATAAGGAAGTGATTAAAGTTGTTTGATTATTGTACTACTATTGTGTGACTTTAGTACACACTGCACGCTGCAACCACGAATTTGTACATATGCATGCATGCGTAGAGGTGTAGAAAACTAGAATATATGTGTGTGGGCAGAATGTGCGCGAAACCTGATTTGCAGGTAGACGGTGGGAGTTAATTATTCTTACTGCATGTTGTCCTTTATTTATTAAAAAATATTTATTCATAAACTATTATTGGATAGTATATAATGGATGACATTGTATTTAATTGCAACTTATTAAAACCTAATATATGATTTCGAATATATATTTTAGAATTCTAATTAATTTTATATACTTTTGCAATAACAAAATATCGACATAATTTTTTTTATAAATTCAAATAATAATATACTTATCACATTTCTCAACTTCAAAGATAAATTACTTAAAATTATCAGTAAGCTAGCTAGAGCGGTGGAGAGAGAGAGAATCCGTAGAAAAAATAATGTGTGGTACATAAAAATGTGAAAAAGATATAAATAAGACTAAACACTTAAAGTTTGTTTTCAAAAAAAAGGGTTAAGTTGATATGACCATTTGGAGTTTGAGCGATTTTTCACTTAATCATCTATAGTCAGTAAAATTACATTTAAACACCCGACCTTTTGAATTGAAATGAAAAACTGCTTTCTGTCATAACTCTGTTACTTTAAAAGGTTAAAGACTTAATTACCCTCGTTATATATAAAAGAGAGATGCTTGTTCTTCTCTCTCTCTGTTTTTCTAAAATACCCTCCAAACCCACTCTGATTCTCGAATTGATAAAAAACGACCCGTCACGAATTTCTGCAAACTCTTCTCCTTTCGATCTGCGAGGTTTTGAATCGCTGATTTTAGAGTGTGGTTCTGCGAGGAATTTGGAGTCCGATTAGAGGCAGAAATGTCTTCCTTGAGCAGGGAGCTTGTTTTTCTGATACTTCAGTCCGATTAGGTTTTGGAGTTTTTGGGCTTGTCTGATCTGGATTAGATCGCAGGGATCTTTTCTCTTCACTTCTCTTCTCATCTCTTCTTTCTCTTTCTATCAACGGAGGAGGTGTGGTGGGGCTCAGTTGGTGAATCCTTTTTGGCAGCAATCTCGGTGGGTTTGTTTTAGTTTTGGGAAAAAAATTTGTGGGAAAATTTCAATTTGGCGAGTAATGATGAACTGGGTTTGTTTTAGTTTTAGATTGAAACTTAACCATACGGGCTCTAGAGATAGCAACTTCTGGAGACAACCCACATGAGTTTATGAGGTAAGAAACTGTAAAAGACTCTGCTTTACTACTTTTTTCTGTTTTTCTTGATGATGAGGAACAATTGGGGATTACTACTGTATTCATTGTTTGAAGAAAACCCAGTTGGGTTTTGATCGAATTTCTGATACTAAATGCAGCAGACGCATTTTGTGGGACTCTTCGTTTACAGAGGAAAGAAAACATTGCAAGTATTAACTAAAAGTGAGAAGTATACAATATAGAGTATTATTTGATACAGAAAACTCACAGAATCATGGAAATAGAGCTGCGTAGATCACTTCGATCGGTATTCGCTTCACCTCGATCGGTACTTGATAGTTATTACAATAATTTGATTGTTGCAGTAGAGGGTAAGGTCACCCCTAAAAATTAAACACCTCTCACTGTCGAGTGTCGACACCTATTTCTCACCGGGGCCACGCCATCGCCACCACCACCATCTTGATTTTTTCGATTATCACCGCGATTATATGTTTTGATTCAAGGTACTCATATATTCTCCATCTCTTTATCTCGATTTAGGGATTCTTCATCTCTTGATCTCGATTTAGGGATAAATCCAAAATTCGCAAAAAAATCGTTTTAGGGATAAATGAGAGAGAGAGAATGCAGAAGTGAGAACGAGGGAGAAGACTGTGGTTTGAGGAAGAAGGGTATTTTAGACATTTTTTAGTTTTTTTTTATGTTACACCCTCTTTTTACGCGTTTTTTGGCGTCTGACATGCACGTCCGGTTAATTTGGATGGAAAAGGTAACGGTTTCACTTCAACTCAAAAGGTCGGGTGTTTAAATGTAGCTTTACTGATTATAAGTAGTTAAGTGGAAAATTGCTCAAACTCTAGGTGGTCATCTGAACTTAACCCTAAAAAAAATTAAGACTAATGAAATGTTTGAAAATTAAAAAGTAATGTTTAACTATATATTAATTAAAAGAAAATTTTTTGAGTTGGGCGATGCACCGACCCCACCTCTATGTAGTGGCTGCCGCCACTGGATAAGACCTGAGGTGCATATATATATATATATATATATATATATATATATATATATTCATAATTGACCACCTGATATGTACAGTCCACTTGATTGTTTTTTTCAATTAGGAATCTTATAAAATAATACTACTAATCTACTAGACATAAAAAATAGTCATATATATACGTGTATATTGTGAATCTCGGGAGTCCACATTATGTAAATGTATATATATAAATATCATGTGATTTTTTTTATATGATACTACTTATTGAGTTTCAACAAATAATAATTTAAACATGTAAAAGAATCTCAATTACAACTAACTGGTGCGTGAATCTCACCAAGTGGGTGTAAAAGCCACCAGTCTATGGGCTGTAGAAAAATATAAGAAGGGGAAGGGGAAGGGGAAGGGAAGGGGGACAAATTAAGCACAAAGTCGAAAGTGTAGTAGGAGACAAACAATTTGAGCTTTTTCTAGAACCGCAAGTCCTAGTAGTACTAATTTAGGTTCACTCTATCTGTTTGCAAACAAGGGAGCAGGGTTTGTATGTATTGGGTCCTTGCATGTAAAGGAACTAGCTAGGTCATTGCTACCACATGTTACAACTTTTTACTAAAACAATAATCCCTCCGATTCATAAAAAAAGAGTCTAATTTATTACTACCAAGTTGTATAGTCTAATCCCATTAATGTATTCTACAAAGATAATTTCAAAAAAGAATGTTGAAGCATTAACTATTCTTGGCCCACAAGGGATTTGAATTAAACAACTAGGGAGGGAAATTCATATACTATTAAAGATAGATTGGAGGTCGGGCAGGCTGGCAGGCAATTGTTTAGACAAATATTAAGCTTGCCTTTTCCAAATATATATCCCAAGGAAGTGGCCTAGAGTAAGAGCCAGTTAGACATTTCCTTTGCTACAGAGAGAGAGATGGATAACAAGAGCAAAGCATGCCCAACGAATGGCGGCAACGGCATAAACAGCTACTCCAAAAACTCAAGCATTCAGGTACGTACGCACTTCTTACATTTTTATCATTATATATGCATGTTTACACACAAATTCAAGCAAGCAAGCTTCATATATAATTCTTTAATTTGACAATATTTTTACATACTAACCATACAAATACAACGACTTTATATATTAATGACCATTTTTGGACACAGCGAAGCGAATTCTTCACTATAGTTTGACAAAATACTCGTAGTAGGTCATGCATTGGTGTATCAAGCAACACTAAGCTTACTACAATAAAACTAAAATGAAACGAAATACTAGTATAGCTGTATATGGAGAGACAGATCGAATATCATTCCCATTTACATATAATGTTGACCTTTATTTGTATATATCAAGTTGGATCATATTCTATGTGCAAATTGGCGATAACTAATCTACAATTAAGAATCTTTTGGTACATCATTGTTGTCCTTCACTTTATGTTTAAAAGAGTTCAATGATTGAATATTAACTGCGTAATTAATTAAAGATCTAAAAGTACGTACGCATAATATGGTTGATATATTTTTAGCCAACCTTTGGTAGATCACTTAGCATTATATTATTATGTCTTGAGGAAACACACTATGCTATATTGCTATGACCTCTTCTTCAAAAGGGAGAAAAATTAATGCTTTCTTAACTTGCTAGTGTAGTTGATATATCATCTGTGTGCCAGAGATTACATGAAAAATAGCTTACATTAGCTGTTTAATTTGCAGAGAGAAACCGGAAGGATCATGAAGACGATGATCGATGAGGCAATAACTGAGAATTTTGAATTTCAAAATCTCTCCCCTGCGTCAAACACAATTTATATAGCAGATTTGGGATGTTCATCAGGTCCAAACACCTACATTGCTATGCAAAATGTAGTAGAGGCTGTCAAAAAGAAACACAAATCCACACAAGGCCTAAATTCTGAAAAATCACCTGAATTTCATGTCTTCTTTAATGATCTTTCCAAGAACGATTTCAACACCCTTTTCACCTCTCTCCCTCGGGGAAAAAATTACTTTGTTTCCGGTGTGCCAGGTTCTTTCCATGGCCGGTTATTTCCCGAGTCCTCTCTCCATATTGTGCATGCCTCCTATGCTCTCCACTGGCTGTCTGAGGTTCCTAAAGAGGTGCTACAAAAAGACTCCCCTGCATGGAACGGGGGCAGAATTTACTATTCCAGTTCCTCTGATGCGGTAGCTAATGCTTACGCGGCTCAATTTGCTAAGGACGTGAACAGCTTTTTGAATTTTAGAGCAACTGAAATTGTGGCTGGAGGGATGATGATGCTTGTTATGACAGCTATTCCAGATGGTTTTCATCGTTCTCAAAGCGGAGGTGGTTTTCTTTACGATGCCCTAGGGACAAGTCTAATGAATATGGCTAACGAGGTGAAATTTCCTACTTGAAAAAAATCAATAAATTTATGTTAGATTCATGACGAGCATGTAACTAAAATGCATTCATCTAAATTACAGGGATTGATCAGTAAAGAACAAGTGGACGCCTTCAACTTGCCTATATACAAAACCTTTGTCAAGGAGATGGCAGAGCTGGTAGAAAGAAATGGGCGTTTTAGTATTGAAAAAACGGAGTTGACAGACCCCATGTCGATGATTGACGGACCACTTGATATGAAAGTATGCACAATGCACATAAGAGCAGTGGTGGAGGAACTCTTGATACAACACTTTGGAGGTGAGATAATTGAAGATCTCTTCCACCGGTTTTATCAAGAAGCAACCAGATATTATGATATGGACTCAACTAATAAGAAAGGAACTCTACGCTTTCTTGCTCTCAAGCGCAAACCCTGAAATCAAGTCATGGGCGTTGTTAATTTGGATGTTAAAAAAATATATGCAATCATCCATTTATTGAGATGTATGCATGTCATATATGACAATTTCCTAAATCACTAGTTATCTACAAAATAAGGCTAATCTACACAATTTAGGCTCGATATTGGTCAGACTTGCAAAATCCAGCAATCATACATCTTCCCACCAATCCCTACTGGAGAACGGCTTGTCAAAATTATCATAGTTTGGTTCACTTCATGGGTATTTACACCGACCCTCTAAAGATGCATCTCTCTCTCACCTTAAAATTGGAATACCATAAATTGCTCACTAAGAAAGACTAAATATAACATTAAAGGATCACAAACATTAGTATATTGCCATTATATGAGTAGAACAAAAACTTCATAATTCAATAATTTAATAATGTATATACAAAACAGGCAATGCTACCAAAAAAAGGGAGCCAAGTTAGAAACCTCGCTATAGAATATGGCTGAACAACATCACAATTATCGACCCAGTATACATGCAAAGGCTTCAAGAGTACACTGAAAGACAGTCTCAGATACGTATCTTGACAAATACACAACTTCCATTCTTCACTAGCTGAATGGCCCACGCAACAAAAAAAAACCCCATAAGCGGATGATTTTTCACAAGGTCTCCCACTATTAAAGCAAAGCTATTTTAACCTCACACAAAAAATCCTTTGGATCAAACACTTGAAAATGATCAATGGCACCAAAATTTTAGTTACCCTAATTTTTTATGCTACAGGTGGCTTTCTCTTCAACTCCAAGGGTTAATAAGTAGCTGAACATGGACAACATGATGTCACTAGAATTGATATCATCCCCGTATGATCATCTTGCAGAATGAGATCTTCTTGGCTAACAGAAACTGATCTATAGCAACATCTCTGCAATTTGGACAGCATTTAGAGCAGCTCCCTTGCGTATTTGATCACCACAGACAAAGATGTCCAACCTGTTTTATATGTACTACCTTTTAATTAAAGGTTTCTAAAATGAATAATCAGACAATAGGCAGAAATAATAGGCTAAAAAATGGAAGTTACCCGTAGTTTCCATCTTGAGACACATCCCTGCGAATTCTGCCAACTGCAACATCATCTTTGTTTGAAACCTCTAATGGTGTAGGAAAGTGATTGGATGCCCGCTCATCAATAACCACCACTCCAGAAGCATTCTTCAGAATATCCCTTGCTGTGTCCTGTAAAATTTAAATTAATTTTTGGATCAAAAGAGCTGGCCCTTTAGAGAGAAGTAGCATTTCTTCTTTTCTTCACCCCCAGCTCCCCCTTTTCTTTTCTTTTCTCTTTTCCCCTTCTCTCCTACACTAGAGGAAAAGATTAAAAGAGAAACTTAGGGGGTGTTTGTTTAGAGCTGAATGAAGCTGAATTTGAATGGCTGAATCGGTCAGCGCGTTTGTTTTGGTCTGAATGGCTGAATCGGTAAGATAGACCAGCTGAATGGTTAAGTCAGATTTTTTAAGCTGAATGACTGAATGAGCAGCTGAATGAAATAAAAAAAATAAAAAAATATTAACTATTATATTAAGTAATATTAAATAAATTTACAACAATTTTGAATTTTTTTAGAGGAGATAAAATAATAATATTTTGTCATTCAGATATTTCAGACATGTCAATTATCAAACAACTTTTTTCATTCAGATTCAGCTCATTCAGATTCAAATTCAAATTTATTTAGTTTTTATCAAACACCCCCTTAGTTTTATTTTTCCCTTTCTTGTTATTTATTATTTTTTTTTTCATCTTAATCAATTGTGTTATCCAGGATAACAAGGAAGCAGCTTAAAATCTACCGACATAACTAAAATCAAACATGAAATGACCAATTTAGTTTGGAAAATTGCACCATATAAAAGCAGCATCACAGTTTAGTGTGCACGTGCACATGTGCGCACACTCGCAGTCTCGCACACAAAATAAAATGAAAAATATAATTTATAATTGCTAACAGTTTGATTCTTACAAATAGAAATTATTTGCATATGGGTTTCATAGGACTCCTTAGTACTCCCTCCGTCCCTATTTAAATGACGTTTTAGAGTTTTTTATTTGTCCCTAATTAATTGACGCTTGTTTAAATCTAGGAGAATTAATGATAATTTTTCCAAAATTACCCTTCATTACTCTACCTATTTTTTTGGTACTTTAAACTCTTGTGCTATGATAAATTAATGATTTAAGGGTATTATAGACAATTGAGTACTATATTTAATGCTTTTCAATTATTATCTTAATTCTTGTGCCCATCTCTAAAACGTCTTTTAAATAGGGACGGAGGGAGTATTTACATAAGATGGGGGAAAACATCAACAACACGCTTTATCACAAACTAGTTGAGAAGGCTGAAAATGAAATTCCACATTTAACCGTAAAACTAGAAAGATAATAATAATAAATAAATAACAAATATAGATAAAAATAAATAAAATAAACACACCGTATACAGAGACATACATATACACATCGATTGAATAAACTACAATAAAAGCAAAGGCAAAAATGAAAAGAACAAGGGAGAAAAAAGTAAAACATAAAACAAAGCAAAATATAAAGGGTAAAAGTGAAAAAAGTGGAATGCTCAGTCCTATCTAAGGGTGTAACGAGTCGAACTGGAGCGAACAGAGAGCTACTCGAATTCGATTAGAAAAAATAAATTCGTACTCGAATTCGGCTCGAATTCAATTTATATTTAAAAATTCCTACTCAGATTCGACTCGACTCGAATATTTATTACTCGAATTCGATTCAACTCGACTCAAATATTTATTCAAACTACTCGCGAGCTTCAAATTCAAGCTCGAATTCGAGTCTCCACATAATAACTAGTTTTATAATAAATATAAGTATAAATTGAATTTGTTATTTTACTTAAAAATGAGAAAATATATTTATTATTACACTTTACAAATATAAAATCACAATTAAAATTAAAAACAAAACAAAATAATAACTAATTATCCTAATTTGATTTAAATTTGTATATATTATAAGAGAATGTATCGAACATCTAATCGAATATGTATCGAATTTAGTATGTATCGGATCACAATCAAAAATTCGAGTAGTTTGAATCAAACTTAGTCGAGTATAACCTTGCTCGATTCTACTCATATTTTTATTCAACTATTTTAATACTCGATTTGGATCATATTATTAACGAATCCGAGTCTCGTTCATATTTTTACGAGTCGAACCCGAATCAAGCCCGAACTGTGTTGCCTCGTTTACAGCCTTAGTCCTATCAAAGCTCACATCATCAATTATAAGATGAGGTGGAAGAAAAAAATAACTACATGACAAAACAATAAGTACTAAATAGGGTAATATCAATAACTATAAATAAATACAAAAACAAAAAATAAAATAAAAAATTGACAGAGTGGTGAATATAATTGGAACTCCATTCTAAAATAAATCTGGAAACAAAAATTATAAGCAACCAAATATGAGATAAAGTTTTGAGTTCGAAGAAATCATCATAATGTTACCTCATCAAGGGGTTTCTCAAATTGAAGGTTGACACTCTCTGCATGTGCACGCATAACTGGAACGCGTATACATGTAGCTGTTACTTTGACACTTGTGTCATTCTATAGCACAAGAAAAGAGATGTGTCATACAGAGTCTAATTGCCAAATCCACCAAAGGACTTCAACATATAAACCTAACTTCTTAAATATGACAAATGATAAATTAAAGATTGGATACTGACACTTACCCAGATTTTCCTCGTCTCTTTTACTAATTTCATTTCCTCCTCATTGTACCCATTTGAAAGAACAGGTGCATTGTGTGAGAAAAGATTAAAGGCATACTGCATATTAAAAGACATTGTAAATTTAGCACTTAAATAAATCCACATTATTAACTAATTATTTCACCTGTGAATTTAGGAACATGAACAACAAACCTGCCGCTTAAAGATTTTACAAGTTGGCTGTTTCCCGTCAAGGACCTTGTCGCCCAAAAGAAAAAAAAAGAAAAAAAATCAATTTGAAGACTAACAGATCAAATTATTGAATATTAGATGGGTGGAACATGCAAACTGGAAAACAACAATAAGATGAGGAATGTTGGAAACCTCACGAGTCTGCTGCTCAAGCTCCTCCATTGCAGCCGCACCAGCACCACTAGCTGCCTGGTATGTGCTAACAATCATGCGTACAACCTGAAACATTCATGTGTCATGAAAAGTCATGGTGTTTAATACATTCAATCCACTACCTGAGAAGGTGTTTGAAAGGAAAAAGAAAATAAAAGAACAATCAATCCATGCTATTAATAAGGCATAACAAACATGGTCATCCCACAATATTTAAAATTCATAAAATGTAACAGTTGCTTAACATTGTGTTGAGCTCAAATAATGTATCAAGAGTGTTCGCACAACAATCAATTGACACAATTGATTTAAAATAGACTGTCACGCAAAAAATAAATTACACCATTTAGAAAACTACACCATTTAAAAGGAAAGAGATTGAATTGATTCACCTTGGCTCTTCGATGAAGAGGCGTGACCGCCATCAAACATATTATAGTAGAACAATTAGGGTTTGCAATTAGAGCCCCTTTCCCAGACCCCAGCTTGATACCCGACATTGCATCCGGATTCACTTCTGGAATCACAAGCGGAACATTCTCGTCCATACGAAATGCAGAGCTATTATCCACTACAATTGTTCCACCATCGGCAGCAATAGGACCAAACTGCTTACTAATGGAACCGCCGGCGCTGAACAGGGCAATGTCAACGCCGGAAAAGGAGTCGGGAGTAAGCTCTTCGACGACGTATTCATTGTCTTCAAAGGTGAATTTTTTACCGGCGGAGCGTTTGGAAGCGAGCATTTTGATGGAGCGGTAAGGGAAGGAGCGGTCAGAGAGGACGGAGAGGAATTCCTGGCCTACGGCGCCGGTTACTCCGGCTACGGCCAAGGAGGGACCGTCTTCTCGGAGTGACATGCGTACGGTGAAGTGACTGGAGGAAGTGGTGGTGGTGGAAATAGTTGGTTTGGGTTGGTGGAGAGAGAGATGGCGCCGCCGCCGAGAAATTGGTGGCGGGTGAATGCGGCGGAATTCATTTTTGAGGGATGTTTTTATTAGTTGTAGGGTATTTAAGACGAACAGAATATTGTGTATGGCATATTAATATACACTCCATCTCTCCGGTCCGCTTAACAAAATTTGTAAATATTATAGATATACTTGTACTTTATTTTTAAAATAATAATTATAGTATTGTGACCTGATATTAAAATAAAATGATAACTACTGTTTTAAATTATAAAATTATTATTGATTTTAATGAATTATTTTAAAATATTTTAAATTTAAAATTCTTTATTAAAAAAAATTAGAAAATAATAAATTTTCAATGAATAATACTTTTACAATATTCATCAAATATAAGTTTTCATTTGTTGTTCAAGTTAGTAATTTTTTTTTTCTTCAGTTGAAGGATTAATTTAATACTGCCCTGTTTTGGATTGGTTTACAAGACTCGAGAGTACAAACATACTCCTCATAATTTAAACATAATGCATACCGTGGTCAGAAATAACTGTAGATATTAGCAATGGCACCAATTTATTCATCTGATTGTTAGAACTTATTAACGAGTACAGAAACCATTTTCAAGGAGGATCGGTTATAATTAGTTTTCGAATTCTTTAAACGTACAAGGTTTAGATCACAAATGGAAATATATATATATATATATATATATATATATATATATATATCATAGTAGTAAGTTTGGGTTGCAGAAGCAGCAGCAGCCCTATTGAATTATCCTTCCAATGGGGTCGGTCAGTACAACATCTTGAAGAGGTACAAGCTTTGTTCGTCCTCCATACTCTTCCGGCAACACCTCTTCACCAATTTCTTTGATCATCTCCTGCTTTTCGTCTTCGTTCGTTACAATTACAATCTGCATTCATTCATTACCATGAATAAATCCATAAACACCTACTTTCTTATCCATTAAGAGAATAAACAAGAACATATGCATACCTTTTCTAGCGTTGCTTTCTCAAGGAACCGGGACACCAGTTTCCAAACACTCACAAAGAAACGGGGCATATTTAATATGTAACACTTTGCTAATCGCTCTGGATAGTAAGCCTACATTAGGAGGATATAAGATGTAAATATCAAGACCATATGTTGAGCAAACAGATTTTACAACTTCAATTCCTAAACCAGAAGAGCAAGCTTCTCTGGCACCAAATTTCTACCTTGGCACTGTGAACTAGAACTCTATTTAGAGTTGTGTAACAATTACCACCTCAACAGCTTAGACTAAGTGGACTCTGGGTCTTTTCTGTATCTGAAGATCCCCGGGGTTGAGGTCCGGGTGGAGCCCCAATTGTAGGATCCGGATCAGAGTATCCTAATAAGCCTAAAACTGGCTTCAAGTCATTCAGATATAGAACTTGTTCCAAACAAGATTAGCTTGACATAACTTGCAGAGAAGAGCTGGGTATAAGGTAGAATTGTTACTAGAATCCAATTATGCCAATATGCCAATAGTAGACCATGACAATCTAACTCAGAACTTAAAAACTAATACTGCAAGTTTTAAGCAACTGTAAACAAAGCAGGGAAATTCCTAAGCATCTTATATGGTGCCAGTGCCACTATATACATAGAAGAGAGGCAATTGTAAACATGTTAGGACCTAAGGCAAGGGAACAGACAAATGAGACAATCATGAGTGGAAGTTGATAAAACTTCTATCATTCTGATAATATAAGAACACCAGGAACAGGAGCCAGAAGAACCATCATGAAAGTTAAAAGTAAGAACTATATACTATTGGTCATTGTCCTTTTCAAGACCACTGTTCTTCAAACCGCCCACCTGTGCCTCTAGTATAGTTCCATATAGAAGACTTGAAAATATAACAAGAAAGATTTACCTGTAAGAACTGAAACCCAGTGATTAACCCACGGGCATCAACGTTCCTATAACTAATTTTCTGTAGATCAAGAACGCCTATCAACTTCTCAGTTCCTATTTCTCTTCCTCTGAAAGAACTGAAACGAGCACAAGAAGATCCACATGAGAATGAAATCCTATATGTTTCTAGATAAGTATACTTTAAACTGCAGCGAGGTAAACATTAACAAAGGAAAGCATAATCTTCTAAATGTATATGCTCCTGTACCATAAAGTAGTCAATTTGAAGATTGGTCTAGCCAGTGTTAGAACTCAATTAGTAGGTAGAAATTCACATCACACAAACAGAGATAAGAAAAGGAGAGTAAAATCTTATTGACATGTTAAAATGAGAGATTTCACCAACATTATATAAAGAACAAAAAAGAAAGAAAGTCAGAAAATTTAGTTCGCAAACTTATAGACTTTGAGGTAGTAAGAATAACTGAAAATAAAAAGAGCATCAGGGCCGGGGTCATTTTATAGTTAAAAGTGTACTTGAGCAGTTACCATGAGTTCACACACACACACACACACACATATATAATGAGTTCACAGACAAATATTTCACAGTTAGGAGTTTAATAAAATAAGCAAGGAGAACGAAATTAGCAAAAACCCTTGCATCAATTTTGTCCAAATAATATTCAAGAAATTGTTAAAGATACCTTGCAATTGTTTTGTCCAGCAAATGAACTACAAATTCTGCACCAGGAGACGAGAAGAATATTTAGATACTCAATAGCACGTCCAAGTTTTTTTACATATATATAAAAAAATCCCTAATTACGGAGATGTAATGACGCTCAACCATTTTCCCATCAATGATAAAAATGTTGACTTTAAGAAAAAAGCCTATTAAAATTTGAAAAAGAAGAATCCTATAGAAAATTTCCACAATGACGGTGAAATTTCAAATAGCAAAATCAGCAAATGGGTTTGGTTCACTGGTAAAGTGACCACCCCTCCCTAGCATGTAGCACCGGATAGGGTCAAGCCTCACCATCTTCTCCCCTTGAAATGTGATAGCGTATTCTTAATAGTATAACAGAAATTGTGTAAAATATATATATAACAAAATAGCAAATAGAGTTGTCCTTGACACCACAGCCATAATTTTATCTAACAACTAGCATAGGTGATAAATTTTCTTTTTAATAAGATAAAAAGTCAAGAGAAGAAATCAGGTATATAAGTAGACAAGGGAACAAAAAACACCACAAGTGCGACAGACTAAAACTCCTACATCTCATGTTATATTATTATAAGATGGCACAGTATCAGGTCCACAAAACTCATAATAATTATTTTTTCCTTTTGTACTCCCTCGCCAAACAGAGAGTCCTAAATATTAGGTAAACTTGTTTTATCATCTTGCCAAAACCCAGCTTCTTATGTAATAGAAATGCCACATTGCATGCACGTCTTAATACAACTAATATAGTTTTTTTTTTTCAACATAAGCTTTTAACAATTATGATTAAAAAGACACAATATTATCCCACTTTGGCTTAAATTCTATAAAGAAACACACTAGCTAACAGTGGAAGGCTAACCCACTTGGGAACTGAAGACCATTGAAAGGACCCAAAAATATATTCGAGTCAAGTAAACAATATTTATGTAAGTTGTCAAAATTAAATGGCCTTTTTTAGCTGAAACTTTTTAATTCATGTGTGTTCTACTACATGACAATATAACTTAAAAAGACATCATTTTTATGAAACATAAAATATTCTTATAAATTTTTAATTAAAAAAAAAGAAACTATATAAACTGTAGACTGATTAAAGACAATTTTATTTTATGCATAGGTGTTTGGGAAATAAGAAAAGTACTCTTGAATTGGGGTTGATCCTTGGAAGGAAAATGCTTGCTGGCTTTTACTAACAATACTGGGTACCCATTCTTAGACAAACCCTGTAAATAAATCTTCCGAGCTTCTAATTCATCAGGCACCTCAGAATCTGCAATGAACCCTGAAGGGACAAATGAAGCCCTCCATTTCTGCCACTGAACAAACATCTTTGCAGCTTTGTTTGGGTCCATTGATCTTGCGATCAAGAATCTCATCAGAGTTGAGTCCGCATACGTCTACAAGTAAAATTACAGATATAAAAATGAAATAGATTATAACATATAACAATATGTTCAGATAACATTTAGAACTTACATCTGTGGAAGAACCAAGATTTTCAACTGAGTTTCTGAACTGGGTCAGTGCTGATTCTTGGTTTCTTTCCATTTGCGGTTTTGGGTATCAACTATTTGGCTCAGTTTAGTTTGAGATTCAAAAGGGTACCTTAAAAAAAAGAAGTGAATGCTAGTAGTTGATACAAAGATGATTAATGACAGAGATGTTAAATTTTATAAATAAGCCTATTTTAATACGAACAGAAAAAGAACTCTAGAAAATTTCTTCAGGAGGAGAGAGTCAACATGAAAAGAGCGAGAGCGAGAGAGAGAGAGAGAAGAAATGGTTGAGTAGGATTGTTGCAAGACTTGGAGAAGGAGAAGAAGACAAAGGAGGAGGCCTACCCTACCTTGGACAGTTTTTATTGGTTCCTACTTCCTACAACACACCAGTTAGCTTTTCAACCTTCTGAAAGTAACATCAGAGAACAAATGAACGATGTAGGCAAGCCCATAAATGTAAAGGAAGAAATACAAACCACAAAATAGAAAAATAGAAAAATAGCAAAAATAGAAAAAATCATAAAACTCCTTAAAAATGTGATGGTCCCAAGAACTTGATTTATATATTAAGAGTTAAGACTACAACATTCTACCTCCATTTCATAATAATTAATTTTTTTTAAATAAATATATTTATTTATTTATTTATCATTTATAACTTTTAAAAAAGATAAATTATTTATTTTTTTATATCACCCCTAACATTTTCATCGTTCAAAAAATTTTCTTCCTTATATATAAATTTTAATTATAAAATAACTTTTTAAATTAATGTTCATAAAGTTAAAATGACTATTATTATGAAATAGAGATACTAATTTAAAAGGGGAAAAGATGCCATCACTATTAATGTATGTAGATATCATCAAGTTAATAGTAATAAAGGAGCTATAATTTTCATCTTGTTTGTAATTTACATTATTTGAGAAATAGGTTGATAACAAAAAGAGAGATCTTGGTCAGTTGGATGTAAAATTATTTGTTGCCATAATCCAAAAATGACTGATCCCAAAGGACAATCACTCGAGTTTTATGAAAGAATTTCATATATTTTTTCAAGGATATAGTCATCTTTAAATCAAATGATATAATGTTCTTAAATTATTATTATTATTCCCATCTTATTATTATTAACCTCAAAATTATTATTATTTTTAAAAATATAAAATAAAAATACAAAGGTGGGTCATAAATAATTTTTGGAACAGACACGAGGAAATTAGGTTCTTGGGTCCCTCCCTAGTCATGGGGTTGGGTCAAATTTGGTTTATCTCATCGGTTACCCATACATTTTAATTTTTTTCAAATACACATTTAAGAACATAAAAATTACTTTTACCAACACTTTCAGCAGCACAATAATTTATAATCAATTTTATCGAGTCTTTCAGCCGCACAATAATTTGTAACCATTTTTATTGAGTCCTTAATTATTTGTGATGAATTTTATTTTGTTGTTATTATTAATATTATGTCGTTAATTATGTATTGAGAGAAATTAGAGAATAAATATAATAGGTAAAATCATAATTCAATTTTGTCCAATACACATTCAAAGACATAAATATTATATTTAACAACAAAATAAAATGTGTCGTAAATAATTGTCACTAAAAATCATATTTATGATGTTGTATTAAAAAAATTAGATAATAAGTATAATGAAAAAGATCATAATCTATTTTATTCTGTACATTTAGTTTATGCCAAGAATTTCATTTATTGGGTCCCTGCGAGGAAGTAGTTGCATACACAGCATTTTAATTATGGAAAATAATGATAGTGTCAAGGCAATAAATATAGTTGGAATAAGACAATCTCTTTCCTTCCGTTCAAACAGTTGAATAGCTACGGCCTACGATTACTGGCTTACTGCTAATAAAGGGAATCTAGAATTCAAGTAAGGACACAACAATTCAATAATTACAACTTCTTCATTTCCATTCATCAAGTAATAAATAAATAAATAAATGGGCACTTTGACATTAACAAGCCTCAATAATTTAGGCCAGTTGCAACTTATTACCTAAACTAAAAGACTAGCCAAAAGGTAACAATAAGCAGAAGCTGTTAAGACACTTTCAAGACCATCATGACAACACATTGAGCTTCTAATTCTCAGAATCATAGATAGATACCCATTACCCAGTGATTATAAGTTTTCACCTTCATTGCTGCAAGTTCCGAAATAAAATTGATACAAAGGCTTCAACTAGAATCAATCTTGAATATCTAGCCATATAAAATCATTGTTATACTCCTAGAAAATCAAAGAGAGCTCACTCAACACGCTGTGCAAAAATTCCAAATTAGATGGTCTGTCATATTAACAAGGAAATAAGATAAACTATTCATATTTTGCATTTAGGAGCTCATGAATACCTCTTGGGAGTCCCTATAAGTATCGATATCAGTAAGGGTCGACCGCCAGAACATAGTCTGGTTGTTTTTATGAACTTAGAATTTTACCCATCTACTCAATTTTAAACTCTCTTCTCTACCCAATGCCCCTCCTCTTTATGTCTATAATCTTTTTTCTCTTAACTTTTAAGACCATTAACCCCCAGGCCCCAGTACCAAATGCATACATCCATGAAGAATTTTGTAATTGATGTGTATAAAAATATATACATACACACACAGAGATACATACATACATACATATATCATATTAGTTCTGGCTTTGTATCTCAATCTATATAAATACATATGCATCCATCTAATCAACAATGCATATACAAATAATATGCATATTAACATTATGGTTGTATGATTTACTGTGTTCAATGGACCTAACATAGTATTAGGTCGTGATGTGGTCAGATATGGTTTTGATGGTGTCAGTAGCGTGTGTGTGTGAGAGAGAGAATTTAATTTTGAACTTTGAGGACAGAATCTTTTAATTAAAAATAATGATGGTGCTGACTGCTGTGGCAGCATAAACTCCGTTCTAACATTATTGTCACCCTATTACACTAATATATACATCCGCAAGGCACCATGTATAAATTCAATTGCTTGTTCAGTAGACTAACTTAAGGTTCAAATAATGAAAACCTGTACATTTAATTGCCAGTTCATTAGACAAACTAAGGTTCAAATACTGAAAACCACAAAAATCAGTACATGGTACAGCCGTACAGTTACCATGGAAAACATGATGCAGGTCAGTACCTCACATGCTCACTGAATAAAAAAGAGAAGGGAAATAAAATGCTACTAGTACCTAAGGGCCAAGTAACACGCTCAGGAAAGATAAAAGAATTTTGGAATACCAACATAAGAAGAAGTTACCTAATCAGAGAACACAGTCATGATATCATTTGGAGATAAATGTTGCAACATGGGGCTGCCCATTTTAGCATTCTCAGTAAAATCCAAATTTGGCTCTTGCTTCACTTTTCTGCCATTGTTCACCCTGAAGATACTTTCGTGGCTGTAATAGCTCATTGGTGATTCAGATTCATCCAATGCGAAACGGCTTGGAATGGATGTCCCTTTACCAACAAATCCAAGGTTCCTCAATGGTCCATAATCAAGTACTTGACTGGACTTTTCATTATAAGAACCTTTAATGTCATTCGCACCAGCCAACTGTCTGGTAGCACTAAATGTTGCGGCAGAATTCTGAACTCGACCTCCGGCACCAGCTTCAGCATTTGCTGAGCAAGATGACACAGATGGAGAACTGGGAGCTGGACCTGAGTATCCATTAAGCACACCTGTCCTTTTAAAGACCCCCATCCGGCATTTGACCAACACCAAATGAGGAATTATTCGATTGAGGTGTGTGAAGGCTATAATCAATGACTGAACTCATATTAAAGCCACAGCTCTGAATAGCTAAAGCCGAACTATTTTCTGCCTGAAAACTGGCTGACTGAGAGGGGACAACAAGGCAAGAAGGCTGCACATTAATGGACCGGGTAGGTTCCTGTAGAATGGACTGTTTCTGCTGCTGCTGTATTTGCTGTTGTTGCTGATTTTGCAATATACCCATCAACATATTACCATTCTGAGCAGGCACCCCAGTAAGATTGCTGCTAGTTCCCAAGGTACTAAGGCTACTTGATACCCATGAACCAAAACCTGAATGACCATTTTCAGCGGAAATGATATGTTGGGAAAATTGTTTGGATATGTTAGATGGGCACTTCATCAGAGGCTGCCCATATGTGACACCATGATCAACGGGGACACACTTCTGTCCCTGAAGAGATGCTTGTAATAGAGTTGGCTGGTCCATCGCTGGTAACACAAGGCTACCAGTTGGTTGACCTAAAAGCTCAGCTTGAAGAGCCGCCAGTGTCCATGGAGGAATTTGGCCAGAGGCCGCCAAAGCTTGAAAATTATATCTTCCCAGTGAACCTAGTTTGGAATTCTGTTCCAAAATCCCACAAAATGAATTTGGAATTCCACCCTGTTGTTGGGCTACTACACTTAACCTTTTTAAATAGAGTCTGAATTTCTGCATATTGAAATAACAGGAAGTCAGAATGGAAAATGTGAATACAAGTAATAGTTATAAAAATATGCAGCACCAAACAAATATTTGGATCCACGTTTATCTACAGACCTAGAAGAAAAGTTATCATGGTTGATATCGGGAATTGATTTATTTATTTATATGAGAAGTACAATACCAAGCCTTGATATTTGATGCATGGGTTGTCGAATGGTTACAATTGAAAATTCCATCCACCGTCTCAATTTAGAACTTGCTTAAATTTGACATTAACGGCTACAAAAGATTGGAAGAGATTTAGCACTACTCGCAACTCATAAATTATAATTTGTTTTAACCAAGTAAAGCTAATTCCAAGGTATGACAATAACAGGCTTTTCTGATGACGCGTATAATGTCGAAAGTTATACTACGATCTGGTTGATGGCAAATGATGCACATTTCCACGAGAAGAGAATTAAGCAAACCAAATCAATCAGGCTGGACATGTGCATATCCTGTTTGTGACAGGCTTGAGAAGACCTCTACTGAAGTAGAGGCAGGTCTAGAGAGAGCTAAAACAGAGTCTTTAATGCAGCACTAAGTTATGACTATAAATACATAAGAACTACTATAATACAACACTCGAATAAATTTTTTTGCATATGATAAATCCTAGTCTTTAAATTTTAATATTGAAAATAAAAATCATCAGAAAAATACTAAGAGTGAGTGTGACCCATGCCAACCTTAAAATTGTCAAACAAAATAGGACTTTCTTTCCCGAATGGATGGAGTAATATTTTTGCCTTTTTTATTCTGGTAAATTTTATAACTTTACTCCTTATACATAAGTATAAAATACTGTTCTATTCTCGTCCACATTTGCCAACTCTCACTTCTCACATCCCATACCCACTTCATCGTGGCAACTTGGGCTCAGCAAAAATTGTCCAGTAAAGTTTCCATCTAAGAAACAAGTTAGTTAATTATAGTATTTTTATTTACAAAATTCTGCAAATAGCACTCAAATGATTAGATCTCCTACGTTTGCATATTCCTGATGATATGTGTTAGGAAAGAATAAAATATGAAGAAAACTCGTATGCAAAATCAAACCTGCAAGTGGCTTGCAACATTTTCTCTAGTCAGACCTGGAACATTCATCAATTCAAGAATTCTCTTTGGACCAGCCTCTGCAAGGAAAGCCCACAAAATTGGGGCAAGCAGTGAACATATAGATATAATCAACAGATTTCTACTGGTGATCTTTGACAGGATACAACCAACAAACTGGAATTATTAATTAATCTGCTAAAATATGTATATATAAACCAAGAAAGTAAAAGAAATGAGATAAAGCAATAGAGAAACAAATGGTTGAGTTCATACTATCAATTTCAAGTTGGTTCACAGCACTAACAAATTGCTGGTGAAGCTCCACTGACCATACTACACGTGGTTTCTTCGATGCAGCGGGATCGTCATTTTCCAATTCACCATCTTCTTCTTTGACATCTCTCCTCTTTTTTTGTGTTTTTAATATTCCTTCAGATCCTTCATTAACAGAAGAAGTATATTCCACATCATCACTTCCTCGTTTATGCCGGTCATTATCGTCTAAGCTGCCTGAATTTTCGCGTTCTTTAGTTTCATTCAACTTTTTCCTCACAACATGCTGCCATATGTTCTTCAACTCTTCTTCACGATAGGCTTGATTAAATAATCACAAGCCCCATGTCTAATTCCCCTCATTACGGCACTGGTCCTTCCATCTGCTGACATCACTGCAATAGCAAGTACCCCATTAGTTTTTGAAAAAAGATTGACGCCCTAATTAAAAAAAAAGTATCGCTCACTAATGACAGGAAGGTCCATCTCCAAACCAACAAGTTCCAGGAGTTTAAAGCCATCCATATCAGGCATATGAACATCACTTAGTACCAAATCAAAACAGCCTTTCGTTTCCCGAAGTAGTTTCAAAGCAACAGTAGCCTGGGAGAAGGTTGTAACTGCAAACACATTTAACCAAATATAAAGACAAAGAAAACACATGATATGTTGACTGATAAGGAGGTCGGATAACAATTACACTTGTTCATGCACTTACGAAGAAAAAGTTAGCCTATGTGTAATATGTTCTTGAGGTGTTATATGGAAAATTGTAGCACAAAGGAGAATAACCTAGAAAGTATGGACGTGAAGTCATGGAGTGCGGCAAGAACACCTTAAAGGAGACATGTCTATTCGGACCCATATCGAACACCCCACACTGGCTGAACATGTCTAGATAGGTCTGGAATGCATCATAGAATTGTCTTTTAAAGTTTTTATTTTATAGTATTTGCAGCCACTTCTTGGAAACTCACCTATCCGGCCCTTTCGTTTGATATAATAAATGGGAGAATAATGAATTGTCACAACTCAGGAATCGCAATTTCCCATCACATAAAATGAAACTTAAGTGTAATATATATTCCATTGATTGTTGTGCTCTAATCATGTCACAAGGTTCTACATTTTAGGATTTGTCAACTTAGTGCAAGGTTATGTCCGCATGTGGATGTCTTGTGTCCACATCCATGCTTTGTCGATGAAAAGGCCGAGAGATGAATCACTTTTCTAAATCAAGCATTATGATAAAAACACACACTCTTTTTTTTCTTTCTTTTGGCTGAGCAAAAACACACATTTATTCTAAACTCTGTTCACAAACCACAAGAAATATGGCCACAGTCCAAACAAATGCACAATAATTCATGAGAAAAAACAAACAATTAAAAGAAAATCGCTCAATCATAAGCTTAAACTATTAAAGAGAAGAAAGTAGGGACCTCACCAAGATAATTGCATCTCCGAAGCATTTGCTCCAAAATCCTCAACCAAATAATGTCATCATCAACAACCATAACTCGCAAACCGGCCGGAAACTGATCCACCTCTCCGGCAGCGGGTTTAGCTGAATTCGGCGCGTAACTACTCGCAGTCGAACTGGAGGTCAGCTGCGGCAGCCTCTGCAGAGTAGCCATAGAGCCAAACAAACCCTTAAAAATTACTTCTTTTAACAGTCAACAAAAGCTTCTAGCTCTCTATGAACAAGAAGCTCAACTCGACAGATCCCAAAAATGGCGGATCAATACTATCATGATTTAATGTATATCGAATAAGATGATTTCGACTGTTTTTAAAACAGCGAAAACCGACGTTGAAAGGAATGATTGAGCAATGATCACTCGTTATTTCAAGGAATTTTGGTGTTTTTAGTTATCGAGGAGGAAATACGAGTTTTTAAATGGAAGGATAATAATAATATGGGACAGAGAAAGAAAATGTGTAGTATTATTTTTGATTTATATAAAAATGTTGTTATTATTATTATTATTATTAGTAAGTGTATATATAGACTATAGTTCCAGAAGTTATCAAAGCGAGTATTATTTGCTGTTCTATGAGTAAAATTAATAATATTAAAATTATAAATTAATTTTGTAGTCTCATGCATATTACTTCTTTACTTTCAGTTATCTTTTAGAGAGAGAAATTAATGTAATTCACACTCCTATTTTATCTAATCGTATTATCCTTTTAACGTTCATATTGAAATTCAATAAGTGAGAAAAAAAAGAGTGAAACAAAATGAATTTAATATTGAAATATACTATAGAAAATAATAATATCATCAAATATATTATTTTTATTTTATTTCATTATTTCAATTTAAATGTAACATTAGACAGAGCAATTAATATAATAACTCACACTCCTTTTGAAGTTATTATCCTTTTGAAAAAAAAACCGAGTGAAACAAATTGATTTTATTGTTTAAATATACTATAATAAATAATAATATCACGTGCACCAGTTATACACAAAAAATTATATTATGCACCGAGAGTATGACTCATATATTATTTATCAATAAAAATATATAAATATTTCTATTTTTTTATACTATGGATGCGTAACTTTTTGTGTATTAATAACTAACTTGTTTTTAAAATTCATAAACAAACAAAAATGATATACATGTGGGATTATGTGATAAGTTAGATTAAATTAAGGTGAAACCATTATTAATTTCTATCTACCTATTTCGTATATGCAATAATATGCATATACATTGTAATTATACTTCAATAAAAAATTCTTAACAAAATTTATTTCATTTTAAATTTTTATGAATCATCATAATTCTAAAATTTAATATGTTGTTATTTTATCTTAAAAGTCAAATTATAATAAAATGAGTAATAATAAGAAAATTCCAAAAAAAAAAGAAAAGGAAATGAAATGAAATGAATAAAAGAATTATGCTACATCTGTCTTTGTATCGCTTATCCGAGACATGTCATGTGGGGAAAGAGAATTCCAAAAGCAGCTTAAATAAAGCTAGTATTATTATATACTACTAGTAATATTTTTTTGTCGTTTATGAATCAACGTTGAAAAGGCTTTAGATTATAAAGAATTCCTCAGTTCAAATCAATTTTTATATTTTATTTTTTAAAAATATTTTCTTATTTTCAATCATGGATGTCAATAATATTGTAAAAAGTAATTATTTTATTTGTTAGTTAATTTAATAAGTAGCCTTGAAAGTAAAAACTTGGGATTTTATTTTTATACCTAAAGGCATTTTCGAAAGTGTTGCTCCCTCCCTTTCAAAATAATAAAAACTAATTTAACTTTCTAAAGTGAATTTATGATATTTTTAAATTCAAAGTTAAATAATTAATCGCAGCTTTAATATAATTTACATAATTCGTACAAGTATGGAATGAAACTAAATAAATTCATAATAATTGATACTACTAGCATAAAAACCCTTTAACTGAATGTAAGGCCCAAAATGTAATTACATGTCATTTTGTTGGTGGATTTTATTAGTATTTTGAGTAGAAAAAGAATATGAAATGAAGAATAAATAAAAGAAGGATACATTTTTGGAATTAAAAATGATCACTTCCATGCAACAGAGTCAATCTCGTCTCTTGCGGACTGGTACAGCTTAAGCCTATTCGCTATGGTCTCCCTTTTTTCCATCAGTGCAGGGTCCTCATCCAACATTTTCCCAAGCTGCGCTTTCTGCCGAGAAATAAGAATAGGAAAGACTACTAATCCAAATCTATTTATTTGACTTGGCTATCAAAAATGTCTGTTTATATATAAGCTTAGATGCATTACCTCCCTTCTCCCAATTTGAGCGTAAAAGACTTGGAGCAGTGATTTCTTGGCCTCTCGAACCTGACAATGAACAACGGCCTTTGGTATAGAATTCCTCAATGCATCACACACCATTCCAATGTAAGCACACACATTTGATCCTGATATCAACAAGAATCAACCAATAAGTTCAGAATTGAAATCGATAAATAATATATATATTCTTTATTTTTTACTAAATTCCGATGAATAATATTAACATTAGCTTATAGATTTAACGACGGTTCCATATTTCTCGAAACTGTACCCATGAATAGGAACCATGTTATTACTCCAAAAGCTTAGGCTATCACAAAATGGACTTGACAATGTATATCAGATTATACTTGATTATTATACTGTATTTCTTGCAAAATATGTATGTATACAGTAAACTATTTACCAATCTTCCTGAGATGTATTTCTGAGTAGCGGTCCACATTTGGACCTGACGGATTTGCATTTCTATCTGGATTTTTGTCAGGTTCGGCTTGAATCTTCCGGAAAAATTCAACTGTCAGGTAACTAGACTCTTGATCCACGAGCCGTAGAACTGTCCTCCGGCTTTCATCACGAAATTTTTCTAACGCTTCATTTGCAGCAGCTGCTATATCAGATTGAAGTGATGGGAATCGCTTCAATTCCTGGAATAGCAATGAAATGGAGTTGACAGATGGATGATGTGGTAGCTTTTATTTATGATTCTTGAGTTGCAAGTGTGAGGCTTTACAAGAGCACAATCAATAATTGGAGTGTACATAAAAGGGAACAACATATTTGAGCAACCAAATGGAAGAGCTCAAAAGATTTCACTATGTTTGATTCTTCTATAAAGAGTTGCCATCATCTAAAGATTATTTACCTGCGTTTCAGCCATCGACTTCCTCACTAGCTCTTTAAGAACCAAGTGCACCTGAAAAAAGACAACATTGTTTGCTGATCAATGACCATAACTGGAACTCTGAGATGAGACTATAATCTTCCATAAGCCGCCAGAATGGACACATATCTTGGGAGGAAGAATAGAGTCTTAAAATGTACTCCAATGCAACTTTCATATATTCAAACAGATCACATAAGGAAGTAAGCTCCATCAAACCAGCCCCATTTTCTGTTGGTGCAATTTGGCTAGGAAGCGAAAACTTAAATGTCTGTTTAGATTACCCTTAAAATTTAATTAAAAAGAAAAAATAATAGGAAACTCCATGTCATTGATTGTGAGATGGAAAATGCCCACACATATGAACATAATTCCTTTTATAAAGTTAAAACTTTACATAATGGTAGTAATGCGACATATGAATACTGCAATAGAATGTGTGTTAATTTTACAAGTTATGCAGCTGATGATCCACTTGCTCATTCTTTATAGAGCCTGCAAAAACTTTATGCACCTAGGAAGAAGGAACATATTCCTCACTAAAAGAAGGAGAAATGAATGACACATAATTCAAATATCAAGTAGGGTATAGAATAATTAGTAACTTTACGGCATCAACAGAGGCTTCAGCAGGGCCCTTGAAATAGCCGAGAGATCCATCAATTAATCTTCTGTATCCTTGTTCAGGAGCAATCAAATGGGGCTGGTAACCATCTGCCTCAGAAACAACTTTCCTGACATTACTTAGAGAGAGATGACGATCCAATGGGAGCTTCTTTAATGCAGCAGGAAGTTGATGATCAAAGACACCATAAATTTTATGTCCGCCTGGTCGCCTGAAATAAACAGTTTATTAAGCTGTAGCATGTTCTAGATATAATTAAAAATAAAGATTTATTACCTTATCTTATGATGCTACTAAATTGGTAGCCATATTATTCGGAAAAGGTAATAAGAACCAGAACAATACTACAACGCAAGTTAGCCCGTGTACAAAAGTTGCTAAATCTATCATTATTGTGGTTTTGCCATCATCAATCAGTTTTTCCGACTTCAGATTCAATGAATCCTTAAGCACATTTCTTAAACGATCCTTTTCCCAATGGGGACTAAAAAATCAAATACAGCTATGGGCCTGCTATGATACATGTAAAAGTCTGCCCCTTTCTCTTATTACCATGGTCTCTGTCGCACTAGACACTAGACAACCACGGTTTCATTTCACCAAGAGCATGAAACATAATTAATTTGAACCTGTGAGGGACTTTGAGTTATATTTTCTCGAAATACATCATTTACACAAAATGACTTATCAAGAAAACAAGTGTTTCTAATAAATTTTGTGAGTAACATATTATACAATTATGCATTACCCTCCATCTAGGTGCTCCTTAAATACACGGTCAAATGCTCGACACAGTTCCAAAATCAGGTATAGCTGTGCCTGTAAATACAGTTAGAAATTCAAGTTAGAACAAGGTTAAAACCAATCTCTCTGATAACTAAGCATCCTGAATACATAAAGGTCCTGTTAAATACCCCTCCATTCTCGCCAATCGGTCTGCCAATGCGATCCAACTCATCATTAAGCTCATCAATTGTCTTATTTATTAGAGCAATAATGCTTGGTATTCGCTGCCTGATAACAATCTCCAAATGCTGATTGATACCAATAAAAAACATACATATCAAATTTAAGGGTGTTTGAATAAATATCATAAATCCATTATTTTAGTAAAATCACTACAAGAACATATCTCAAGGGAAGTGGAGAAACCTTGGATAGAAGCTTTGCAAGATACTCTGCACCCATTTTATGGGCCAAGTGTCCATACTCGGGGCTAGATTCAAAATACTCCTGCTCCTTGCGGCGTGCAGCTATCATGTCAACGTTCTTGTTGATATCAGCTTGTGAACGGTTCACAATGCCAACCCATGGATGTTGAAGCCTGTATGACCTTCCCTCAAGAACCTAAATGTTGATGAAAAAGTTTTTGCCTTTTTCTTGTAAATTAAAAAAGAAACATCACAGTATAAATGTGCAAGAAAATATTAACAACTTTTGAGCGTGAAGATTTAGATATTGCTCTAAAAAAATCAGGTAGTTAAAATATTTGCGCAATTAATGAAGTATCGAGTCCATACATCCAAGGCATTTGTTCCTTTGTCCATCAAATCAAGTTTTGTTACCACTCCAAATGTTCTTTCACCTAATAAGATAAATTACAACTAGTAAGTAAATGACTTGTATTATGAATAGG
Source organism: Panax ginseng (assembly GCA_020205605.1). NCBI lineage: Eukaryota > Viridiplantae > Streptophyta > Magnoliopsida > Apiales > Araliaceae > Panax > Panax ginseng. The sequence continues at coordinate 96,744,207 of CM035147.1, forward strand.
GAATCAAAGGAAATAAGGAATGGCCAATGAAATAGAAAAAGGCAAGGTTCTCAAGCATTTTAATGCAATGAGGAAAGTACTGAACCAAAGTTATGATACCTGTAGGATCAACTTCTCTTGCAAGCTTTATAGCATCAGAAGTGGCAATATCTTGATTAGCCGGAGAAATGGCCAATATAATGCAATTGGGCTGCAATAAAACAGATCAGTTCATTGCATGATCTCAATATGCAGCAAAGCCACATGCAGAAAATTGATACAAACATATCATTTTAATACCCACAAACCAATGGGGGAGTACCGGCTACACATATTAGGCCATAATACACATGTTTGCAACCCAACTTGACCCAAAAACTTGCACGGTTAGGTATTGGGCCCATTCATGTGTAATTAGTACTTCAATCTTTCATTACTCCTAAATGATGGGGACTCAACTCAATTGTGTATTCCCAACACCCTTATACTACTAAAATCTAATTTCAACTCAATCAAGCGAAACTGCAACTTCTTAAAAATATCGGAACAAACTCTAGTAAATGTTAAGGAGCATATTATTATTAGCCTATTGCCTCATAAAACCTAAAATATAGTCCATCTGTTCCTTTCAACTTTCCTAAAATTTACATATTTCTAAAGGTTCCAAATTTCTTTCTACATAACACACTTAATAATTGTTTGGCAATACAATCCAAATTGGAGGAAAGGCGAATCCTTATGTGTTCATAGATACTTCAAGATAAAGACAAGGTAAATGTTGAACATAAAGAACACTTAAACCCAATTACAGATATTTAGACCCTTATTGGTTATGCAAGGCCCAGCTGCTAGTTATTGCTGGTAAAATATAACGTCCTCACCTTCTCAACATATGAACGGACCATTTGTTCAATGTCTTCAACAATAGTCTCCGACTGTCCCTCTGCAAAATCCGTAAACTGTCATTACATTGTCACTATCAGTCATCTAGTACATCAATTTAACATATGTAAAGAAGATTAAAAAGAATTGCTGTAAATTGTATGCAAGGAAAAGTAGTAGTATGATGCTCACCTACAGCAACCTTTGTCAACCCAGGAAGATCTATGAGGGTTAAGTTCACGACTGAAAAACAAAACCGTGCATTTGAGACTCATACATAATTGTCCAAATAGGAAGTCCACAAAATCCTCACAGACAACAAACCATTCATATTGGATGTCAAAAAACTCAAAACCCAGGGAACCTAATTAGTAATGTATTAAAGTGATGCGAATTCTCGTATATAATACACAAAGAGAAAATAAACTCAGGAGCCCAAGAACTTTCTGTTGTGGGAACCTAATTTGTAATGTATTAGAGTGATGAGAATTCTCATATATAAGCATACGCAGAGAGAAAATAAACTCAGGAACCCAAGAACTTTAATGTCAACAACACTATTTCCACGTGTTTTCGATATTTCCACATAGTTCCTTCTCATATGAAGGTGGGACCCACTGTATACTCATGTGAGAGGGCACCACGTGGAAATATCAAAAATACATGTGAAAATATCAGTTATCATTATGTTTTATACTTCATTTGGGAGTCAGATTTGGGATTAGAAGGCCATTTGTCTAAAAGGAAGACTCAAACTTAGGACCAGCATGTAGCATAGCTACTGCATACCATTTGGAGAGTAAATGCTGAGGTGAATTGGATGGTTCGAGATTTGCTTAGTCTTCCCAGTTATACGATCTGTTTCATCTGAAATCTCCTTACGCACGGCAGCTGCATTAGGGGAAAATAAGTTTTGAGCATACATATTAAACCACATTGAAAGAATAAATTTGCTTTATTTATATAAACTCACCAAAATCTGTGTATCTTTTCTTTGGAGCATGCAGAAACTCAGCATATTCAGTCTGCCCGTCCACCTTATGTAGTTGCAAAACCAATGGCCTCCTTGTAACAATGCCTTACATTTAAAGAAAATAAAATGAGAACATAATATATCTAGATAAATAGAACACACTGACCATCACGATTCATAAGTAAATTGCCATACAAATAACTATTAGCCAAATTCACTTTGAAATAATGTACCACCTCCGTCCTCCAAAGATTGTCACAATTGATGATTTAAACTCGTTAAGGACGTTGATCTTTGAAAAACCAAGATAATGGTTTATTGAACAATTTTAATATTACTCTTAACATAATCCAAATAGGCTTATGTACTTGTACAAATGGTGAGTCTCATAAAAGAAAATATACTAGTTTTTTTACAATGTTGACTGTAATTTAGGAGAAAAATAAACCTCAGCTGTGACACTCTTTGCAGGACTGATCAGGGATTCGTGCATTACTTGTAGGAGGATTAATATTTAATAGGATAATTGCTACATCAGGAGTCATACGCACAAACTATAAATATTTGTAAAATTTTGTTTCTTGAAACAAAAAATCTCATCTACATCAAATCCAAATATAAAAATAATAAGAAACTTGCATCTCTATATTTATGACCCATTAATTTCTAAATAATTTAAAGAAATGGGTAATCAAGAATTTACCAGATCCACGAGGCAGAAAATCCCTTCCAACAACGCTTTCCAACACTGACGATTTCCCGGAACTCTGAAAAGCAAGAAAAATCAAGAAATTGAAAAGAAGGGAAAATTAAATACTGGGATGGGATGTAGAGAAAAAAGAGATGGACCTGGCCACCAACGACAGCAACAGTAGGAAGAGCTTCCCAGAGGGACATTCCTTCGCCGCCATGATCGCCTAATACAGTGCAAGCACGTTGGATCCTGTTAACCAGTCCAATCAAGCTTTCCATTGTCGCCATTATTTGCTATACAATATATTACAATGCAGTGGTGAAAAAGAAGAAGAAGATCTGATCTGAATTTTATAAGGAAATTAACTTTTATAAAGGAAATGGGCAAGATTTAGATTTGAATTTGGGGAAAATAATATATTTTTTTTCTATGGAAACTCACTGCCGGGCTTACAGATGTAGAGAAAGCGAGGGGAAACCGAAAAACGGTTGAGAACGCGACGAAGGGGTTCTCTGTAATTTTAGAATAAATTTACAAAGAAAAACTTTATTATGAAAATCTGTCCAAAAAAAACTATTATTTTAATTAATTTTAAAAAAAAATTAAGATTTGCTCTATGTAACAAATAATTTAGTTACGAAACACATTCAACAAACAAAAAAAAAGACGCTCTAAATATTTTTACCAAATATTGATTTTTGACAATAACACTAGTTAATTCTAATATGGCTCCATACCTATCAAGAAATAAAGTGTTAGCTTGATGGTTAAAATTAAAATCATTTAAATTTTAAATCTCAAGTTATATATATTAATACTTTTCTAATTTCTTATAACATTCTATGATCTCCACTTTTCTTGATACTTTCAATTTATGCAAATAGTTTTATCTATCAACTTTTTTTTTTATTTCACTATAAGTTATGTTTTTTATATTATCAATCTTATAGAAAATAACACAATGTATTTATTCGCAAAGCTTCCTCTCCGCCTATAAGGCTAAGGCTATAACCCACCCACATTCGTGGTCATCCCACTGATAACCATTTTCAAGTCTCAAACCAATCTTAATTCCCATAGGCCATACCATCTTCGATCAGCAATATTTGATTAGAGAGAGTTAGTTAGTAAAGGCCTAACCATGGAAGTACACCTTACTCTACTATAACTGTTCTTGTGCTCATTGGTGGTAGCATAATATTGGTTGGTTGGAGGAATTTCAAATGTAAGCCTAGCTCGTCGATAATTCAAACCGCGCGCTTGGCATCATATATATTCATGGGTTGGAGATGATTTTTGTACGTGGCTTGGAGTTGAGTGCAGCATGCAAGAGATCGAACAGGTCATGTCGATCGAGTCGGACTCATTATTAAAAGGTGAAATAAATACTTCCTTACACATCCTTTAAAACTCCGATGCTAAGCTCACTTTTCCAGCTGACCAATCTTTATTCTTCAGATCAATTTCCGGCATGGCTTCAAACACAGACGCAACTCGAGACATTGTACATGAATAATGCAAGCATCTCGATACATCTTTTTACAAAAATTATTAAGATTTGGTCTTTTTAATAAATAAAACACATTCAGCAAACAAAAAAGTAAAATGGTATTGAAAATCATTTTTTTAAGGCAATTATTATGTTTCGTACGGTGATGAAGGCACGAAGCAAAGCTCAAAGAGAGAATGCCACTGGCACTAATTAAGTGGGTTAGTTCATCAATTAATATATTCAAAATTTCTTAAACAAATAGTAGATCCTTATCAGTAGTACCTTTAAAAAATGATCGGAAAATGCACATATATTAGTTACATGCATGCATGCATATCCATGGTGAGTTTTGCATTTCAATAAAACTTGGATGTGTGCCTGCCTGCCTGCCTGCCTGCCTGCCTGCCTACAACAAGGTAATGGTAATGGTAATGGCAGCAATTGCAGTGAATACAACAAATTGGCTTAAGCAGGAAATTCAATATTTAAAGGTAATTTAAAACTCTTTATCTTTCTCTGACTGATATCTAAAGCTAATGTACGTACCCTGATGCCAAGTTGAAGTTTTGTAGTGTAATAAATATATACAAGAGTATCCCTAAGCTCAACATTAGAATAGAACCAACTCTTTTCTGAAAAAACTTATTTTCCTGAATTACCAATTTAGAAGATGATGAGAGACTACTAAATACCTAACTAGAATGCATTCCAAACAATTAACCTAAATGTGGATTCCCCCAAAGAAAAGGATCTGACAGGCTATGGCATAATTAACCAGGGAATATTTCATTCTCAGAATAGCAAAACCAAAAACCAATGGCCAAAGTCCAAAACTGGTTTCATTCTCAAAATACTATTTATTTTAACTATTCCCAGCACATGCCTTAAACAACCAAACCAACGCCGCCTGAGTGCTGTTAAAAAGCCTTAATTCCCTAAATAAGCCCAAAGAATAACAACTAAAGAAGAAGAACTAGAGCACACTTGTGAATAAAAAGACTTGGCATTCACAAGAAAACTTTGCAAGAGAGCTAGAGAATGCTCGGATGCATCCCATCCCTTCCCTATTTATAGCCTGCATAAGAAGCTTCTAGAATTTACAAGTATCCTTCGCATTCGTAGTCCTATTCTAAAACATTCATCTCATTACAATTACTTACAATTATCTTGATCTCGAGTATTCTAGAATGTTCCATAACATAGTAGTCTTCTACCATTCTCGAAAATATTCTAGAGACTCACCCACATCTTTGCCCAAGCGTGTGCATGACATCTGCGTGACAACGTGCTGCCTCGTAAGAAAAGCAAATCTCTCTGACAGACGAGGCAGAAAATAATATTTTGACCAAACACTAGTTTTCATTGACCCGCAAGAGCACCAATATGTGAAAACACATCCATGTAAAAATACTGATTTTTATCTGATCACAAGAATATTGACAAACCTGAATTAACCTCAAAAACACTAGCTGCAGATTACAAATATAGACTGCAAGCACAACCGTAAATAAAGAAAACATTGGGGCAAAGCAAGGAAACACCAATAATTTACCTATACAACCACACAATCATTGCCACTCGAATAAATTCCAACAAAGGGTTAGCTGAACATCAATACAATCCATTTCTTTCGTGCCAATTTTTTAGCAGAGGGATAATGGACCAAGTCAGAAGCAGACCAATTTAATCCATGCCTTCATCTCTATTTTGAATTATTTTCATTTCTTCCGTACTTGAGAAACACAGGAGGACAATGGTATGCTAGTTACAACTCTATAATCAACCACATAGGAAAAGATGAAGACCAAGCCGTATGCAGATTACTCCTCACTGCTTCAATTGGGGTATTCGTTATTGGGTGCTGCGTGTTAACCCGCCTCACTTTTACAGTCCTGCAAATTATAATGACTTGTTATCTTTCCAATAGTTTCCTAATAACCATTGTTAGAACAAATGCTAAGCTACTTGTTACTTCAGCCATTCAACATTTCAGTAGCCCAACCAGAACAGGTTACTAAGGGTCCACCAGCCATTAAGAAAGAAAAAGAATGATCTACACATCATATAAAAGGTATGTTATCGATAAAACCCTTGAAAACATGATTCAAATTGAGATTCAAATCGCATAGCAAAGAGGCATGATCTACAGAATAATAAGCAACGAATAGCAGCCCTCAAATGAACAAAAAGGAAAAGATCCTAGTCATATCGTTATCATGCTTGTATAATTGGTAACATTTTTGCATCTTAAAATCTATATCATAACAAACTATGTTTATATATATATATATATATATATATTTTATATATATATATACAAGAAAAGCAAAGTAAAACAAGGAGGCATACCTTCCTGGAAGCAGCTGAGAAGTGTTCACAGGACCCTTGGAATTCCCGAAGCGTTTGGCCCTATTTTCATGTTCTTTGTCTACACATGGAAGCTACCTCCTTCTCCATGGCAGCTACCTCTCTTCTCATCTTCTTGGCTTCAACCTCCATTGCCTTCGTTAAGGTATCAACTTTCTTTGCTAACATCTGAAAAACAAGAAGAAGAACCATAAATTTGACATAATATTATGTGAAAACAATCATATTATTAAATTCCCAACCTCAATAGCATCGTCTTTGTCTTTAAGGCATTGATCCTTCTCATGACCAGCTTTCCTCAAAGTAACAACCTCTTTTTTGTAGCAAGTCATACAACAATCCTGGCACAGTATCCTCTATCTCTGCTACTGTGAATTCATTGGTTTTTCATCTGGAATTGCTTTCCAGGTACTATCAAGCGTCTCACTGTCCTTGATTTCCTGACAAGATTCGCTGAGATTAAAACTTGGACTACCATTTAAAAGGATTTTACCCCTGTCCAATGAGCGTGTACCACCATCAAATGACTTTGATGTCCCTTTTGCATGCTTCAACATTGTACTAGTGCTAGATGATCTCAGCTGAAATGATGGCGATCTCCTAGGTAAAAATCCATTTGATGTCAATTTGGAGATGTTATCAGCTCCGCCAAGTGATTGACGACGTGACACACCAATGCTTGCACTTCTTCCATCTAATATGTTGCGGCTGCTAGTGTTTGGTGATCTCAGAGTCTCTTCCAGTACTTTCAGACGCAGTTGATATTTTTCCTGAAAGTCATGAAATAAATTTAGATTCCGAAAAGGTCTACAAATAAACAGTTCTGAATAATAATAAATTCAAACCAAATTATTACTTTTAACTGTGCTTCAGATCTTGCAGCTCGCTCAGTTATAGTGAGCTTGTCCCGTAGTTGCTGCATCTCTCCCTGTGAGAAGAGCAAACTTTTATAGCAGACAGAAAAAGTAACTTGGTATTCAAAAGTTTTAAATTAGAAGTGAGCAAAGCTATCATGCCTGCAGGAATCTTCTTTCTTCAAGCCATTGTTTTACAGGCATCACTTTGTCATTAGCATCTTTCCATTCATTAGCTACAACTACTGCCACCCTGTTTGCAGTTACTTTCGCACGAGCCAACTCTCTGTCAAGCGTTTTTCTTTCCTCCTGTGAAATTAAGAACCAAATTTTAGTGTTGAGTATCAGTTACTCAGACAGTGCATTGATGAAGAATGTGTTTTAGGAAAAGTCGATAGCTATTTATATTTATATATTACATTCATCTCTTGAACTTTTCGTTGATAATCCCTCACAGCATTTGCAGCAGCACCGCCTGAAAGAACCGCTTCTTCAAGCTCACGGACAGTCTGGGTGAGCTTTTCAACTTCAGCAACTTTCTGGCGGTGCATTTTATCCAAAATTTTATTCTCTTCCTAATGCGCACAAGAAGCAAACAAAAACCCGTATTCAAAAATTTCAGATCACACAACCATTATAGAAGAAACTTTGGCAATCTTCAGAAGAGAAAGAGCATCACAGCTACAATACCTGGCAAATTTCTATCTGCTTCATTAATTCTTGGTTTTTATTTTGAAGATCATCCACCATAGAAGCCTTCGCCAATGCAACTTGCACAGTCCTCTCAGCTTCAAGTAAAGCAGCCTCTTTTGATTTGGTGAGGCGATCCAATGCTTTGTTGTCATCCTGGAGCTTTGCAATCTGGAAAGCGCAATGGTAATAAAATCAATTTGTGATACCTACTCTACCATCTGCATAAAACTACACTATATTCTGTTTTCAGTAACCTAAAAATCATTAGATGTTCAGAGATTATACCTCCTGGCGAGCAAGCTTGAGCTCTGCTTCCAGGGGTGCAAGGATAACTTCGATTGGGGGCATATCATCATCTTTTGAGCAGCATGAACCCTTCGAAGAGTGGCTTCTGCTGCAAACTGCGCAGCCATGGAGGCCTTCTTCTCATCATTAATTTTCTTAATTTCTAGATTCTGCCAAGAAAGAGGTATCTCACTACATTTAGATTTTGTGATTGGAAATGAAAAATTAATTATATGATAGGTGAGCTCCAGTCAATACTTTGCTTTCAAGAAGAGATTCCGTTAACTTGAGCTTTTCATCCACCTTTTCCAATTCTTCAGTTAGCTATGTTACAAAGGGAAGTAAGAAAAATCAGGCAAGATTTAATTCGAATATCATACGACTCTAAATAACATTTGAGTAGGGGAAAAGACAATAGCACTTATTCTTCTTCTTCTTCTTCTTTTGATTAGGCAAAGACAAAATATACAGACAAAAAATTGCTATATAACCCCCATATAAATCCCAAAATCAGAAATTTACCACGACTAAAGCTATTTTTCAATTTTGCTAATTCAAGGTATATATCTTCTTAAAATGTGCTAATGCAATTTCAAAATCTTCATCTCAACATTGCATCCTTTAAATATGAGTAATGCTATAAATGCCTACAGGCTGGACACAGCTTGGGCTGAGTAGAGACCGTGGCAGATATGCTATGTAAATCAACTTACAGGATAACATTTGACATCTACTTAAGGCCCAGAAAAAGTCAGCACACTAATCATTTCAGTTTAAATATTACTAGCAAATGATAGAAATATGCCAAGAAAAAAAAATATTAGAGTTATCTGATCCATAACATGCTTGTCATCAAAATTATGTCCATTAGGATTCTAGGACACAAGTAGCATACAGCCATACAATAATCAGTTAAGGAACCCTGTAACCAACAGTTTCTGAAGCATTTAACTATACATTTAAGACTTCCAATATAATGACTTGTATCAGTCAAAAACCGCAGGAAAATAGGAGCAAATGCACTGAGAAACCATACTACAATGGTCCAGATCATACCATCAATTATTAAGCAACCAATTCGTAATAAGTAGGATCCAAATCCCATTACTGCTTCATTTATTTTCTATTTTTATGAAAAATCCCATTACTGCTTCATTTATTTTCTATTTTTATGAAAAATCCCATTACTGCTTCATTAAAAAATTCCGGGGAAAAAATCATCATTGCTATCTTCAAAAGTATGCCCCAGAATCAATAGACACGAAGTTCGTGATAAAATAAAGAGAAAAAAAAAAAAAACCTAGTCCTATACTTCGAAAGACAGATGAACCAATAGCAAGATATTAGCCCTCACAAATCAAAACAGTAACTTAACAAACATATAGAAGAAAGATAGGTAATAATCAACAGAGAATATCTAGAGAAAGTAACAGATTTCATATGAAAATTCACAGTATAGACAACCGTCTATTAATTGGAATGAGTTACTTAAGAGAGCATCAAAACAGAGACAACTACATATACATTATAATTCGAGTTCTAGCCCCCGAAGGAAAAAAGGACAAGTATTTTAATATAAATATATAGAGGACTTCTACATGCCAAATATTAATACCTAAATTTATGTAGAAAAATTCACAGCTTGTGGTGGCATAGCAGCTAACTAAGATCAAAGTTCGAAACTGAACAGAACCTAAGCTGCTCAATTTCACCTTTTATTTGAATAGGGCATGAATACCAATTGTCAAAGTACTGAAAGAACACTGCAACAGTTGAATTCCATAATTTGATAGAGCGAAATTTGGTATTAAGATTTTCTTTAAGAAAAAAGAAAAAGAAGTTCATTTTAAAACAATTTAATTTTTTGTTCTTAGTTCGTGGGAGAACACCAATAAAAATCCGATCTTTACAGTTTCAAAACGCTGCGACAAACATGTAATAATATCACATTAGCTTGAAAACCTCTTCAACGGCTTTTTCACGAAGGCGTTCCGACAACTTAAGCGCCTTGATCTCCGCTTGTGCTTCGCCCAATTCTCGATCCTTGTCTACAAAAAAAAAAAAGCGCCGCAGGTAACAATAATCAAATCAAAATCAGAACAAAGCACCAAAAATCTCTAACGGATCAGCACGCATTCTTCACCTCTGACTTCATTCTCCAACCGATTGAGCTCCACTTTCACCGGATCCGACCCGTGCATCAAATTTAAGAAGTCATCCGCGTCCAAACTCGGTGGCCTCAACGGAGCTCGCCTCCTCGAATTGCTCCTTCCTTCTCTAAAAGATGCCGACACCATCAATGGCGTCGGCGTCGCCTCACTCATCAGCAGCCGTGCATTGCCGCCATTATCACCGGCATACAGCTGTGGAACCGCCGACAGTCCACCCTCGTCGCCGGAAACGTCCGCCATCTCGGATCTGAACTCTTTATCTCACATCAAAATACTTAAAACCTACTCCTAACACAATCTATAGGACTCCGACTTAATATATCCTTATGAAAAGAAATACAGATAGACAGAGAGATGAATTCACTTGGAAGATTCAAAATGCAGTGTTTGTTTCTCTCTCTCTCTAGAATGCTTTTTAAATCTGAATCGTCGTCGTGTCGCTAAGATTTTGGGTTTCTCTCTGGAAATGTGGGTTTACAGAGGAGAGAGAAAGAGGGGAGTGTGATTTATGAGTAATAAAATAATAGTAGTAGTACTGTGTTAGCAGGGAGGCTTTGCTGTTTAGCAGACACTACGGTGTGAGAGGAGAGGAGAGGGGAGGGGGAGGAGCGTATTTACTAGTAGTACAAGTAGTAAATTATTAGGACTTCTCCTTTTCGTTAAAATTAGGATTTAGGAGTGTTTAAGTTTGTTATGCACACTGAGCATACTCAAAGCAAGCCATGGTGTGCGTATTGCGCACACTCTAGTGAAAGGGAAGTGTTCTTTCTCATAAAAAAAAAAAGTAGTAACTGCAAAAGTTTCCCTTAAAGTTTAACAAAATTCTATTCTTAGCCTCAAAGTATCAACTTTCTCAATTTACTCTCAAGTTTAAATTTTTTTGTTAACTACTCTCTTTTTAACATATTGGTGAAATTATAAATCAAAATTCTTCACATACATGCTTCAAATGATTCGTAATTATGTTATTTATGCTTCATATATCATATTGGTGAAATTATACTCATGATTTATATAATTGACTACATATTTGTAAAATTTTAAACTTGAAACAACTTTTGGGGCTAAAAGTAAAATTTTATATATCTTTGAGCGACACTTTTAGAAAAAAGAAAGTTCATCTTGCGCGTTAACGTCTATCTGTGAGATCTTCTTTGGAGAATCAGTTAGCGTGAAATTATTTTTTTGGTAAGTTAATCGATTAATGAATAGAATCTTGTGCATCTGATCTACTTGTATTATCGGTATTATATCGATCGATTAACAGCTATCTCAAAAAAGCTTTATATTAACAAACTTTTACGCTTGGAACATCCAACCAAGGTTTGAACAAATAAATAAAGGCAACTTAATTCATCTTTGAAACAGTAGTATAACTTTCTCATGGCTCATGAATGTATGCCAACTAGTAAAATTTTCATATATTTATAGCTAATTATTGTACCTTAGATAAAGTCAGGCTGACGTGAATGTGTACAACAGTAGTTAATCGCAAGCTGAACGTTAGTAGAACATAGTAGTAGTAATTTTTTTTTCTATAATAAACTTAATTTCTAAAAGGGGGAGAAAATGCAAATATTTTTAATTTTTTTCCCTCTAGATTATGACATTAATTAATACTAGATCAAAAGATCCACTGACATTGTTGTTATATATATATAATCAATTATTGATTGTACATTATTAGCAGCAGAATCTTACATCGCGTCGTCGCGTAAGGCAGCGCGATCATTGTAAGACCGAAATTTTTTTAAATAAAAAGGAATTTCCTTTATTTATTATTTTGAAATAGTAAGGGTTGGATTTGATTAATGTGGTTAGTTATGGGTAAAATCATGAATATTTTTTAAATAAGCAGTGGTGATATAATATTCATTATTGTTAGGAGAATATTAGTTTGGTGATATAATGGAATATTAAATCTTGTCGAGAATATTATTAAATATTAAATGCGGCCAGTAGCGACCGTGTATGAGCCCCATAGCATGTGGAAGCGATTGGAGGAAAAAGCGACAAAAATAAGTTGTTTAAAAATAGCAGGCGTAGTTATTCTGATTTACCTTTTTGGAATACCGTTGGTTAAAACACGATGTCTGGCGTTATTGCCGCGATGGCTACGGTATTGCACCAATTATTGATTCTTACGTGAAGAAGCCTTTACTCGATAATGGTTCTGATAATTCTTATTCGATATTTTATTTTATTGATTCAATAATTCTTTGCGTTGATATTTTATATTCTTTGTTGTTTGATAATTGTCATTACTGCAATTATTTTTCATTATCGAAGCAATAATTCATATTATCTGAATAATATTATTAGATAACATTATTAGCGATGTCTAGAAAGTTACATGTCTAGGAGAGGTTTGGTCACTAATTGCGGCATGATAAGGAGAAATTCTTATTGGAAAGCCCTCTTTCACAGGGCTGCTGGTTGTCGATATTGTGATTACATAATATTATTTGTGAATAATTAATTATTGATTCATATGATGAGAAAATATTGATTTTATGTGGATATAGATGGAAAAAATTTTTATAGTGACAATTGTTGAAAAAATTAATATTTTATCTTTTTTGATAAAATAATTCGTTTAAATATATTATTTTAATAATATATTAATGATGATATTTTTTACGATGAATGTGGGATATATGAGTATATGTGGAGGAGGAGTATTTTTGTTACAAAAATGTTTAAAACATATTAAACATGTCGGTGGACCCCATTTATTATTGAAATTTGATTATAGCTTGTAAAATCATTGGTTTGTGGATTTGGTCAATTTACATTTGGAATTTGGAAAAACTTTCTTACTGTAAAGTTGTAGAAATTGAATTTCCTATAAAAACACATGAGATTCAAATTTTTACGATAAAAGGGCTATTTATTATGAATTATTGAAGTTACAAAAGCTCAAAAATAATTGATTTTGGAAGTTTAAATATTTATTATATAAAAAAAACGTTTTTTTATTTGGTTTTTTCTATTTAGGTGGCATGTGAGATGGCTGAAGAATTCAGAATCAAACTCTAGAATGAGTGCGTAGGAATTGTTATATATATATTAATATTATATTAAATTTTACTTTTTTTGGTGTTAGCGATTTCTATAAATAGGTCTTGGGTTAGAATTGAAAATCACACGAAGCTGAAGTTTTCTCTCTCTATATTATCGGCGTATTCTTGTGAGTATTTTGAGTATACTTTGAGTATTGCTATCTGGTGTGAAAGTTCAGTCGCATGCTTTATATCCGGTTATTTATTTAGAAATCTTGTCTTTTTCGAGTAAGGGATATTATTTTTTTAAAATGATATTATTTCTTGATATCATTATCTTTGAAATATTGATCTGAAGTTTTTATCAAATTTGGAACTTTTGGTGTCGAGATTCTTATTCACGTATCTGACCTTTATTCACGTATCTGACCTTATTCACGAATCTGAATCTTATTCATGAAAAAATGAAAATTTTTTCTTTTAAGTCCAAATATCTATTGTGGATACTAGCTTTGATTGTATCCATGTTTTGATCATTCTTGAATTTTACACCACTTTATGATTATTTTTGAGGTATTTTTGGCGTGGATAAAACAAAATACTGAATCCTTAATCCTTAATCCTTGTCATTTTGTTTCCTTTGGATTCGTTTTTTAAAAAAAATATTTTTCATCATCCTCGGTCTTAAATGATGATATTATTGAATATCTTTGGCACATGTAGTGCAAAGATGAATGATTTATGATGAATATCTTTGGCGTGGTCAAAGATGAATGATTTCGATGAATATCTTTGGCTAGTGAGTCAAAGATGAATGATTCGATGAATATCTTTGGCCGTGGTGCAAAGATGAGCAGTGTTTAGATGAACATGACCCATTGGTGAATGTCCTTGGCACATAGTGCGAGGATGAATATTTGATCGATATATATATTGATTGATGTTCGAGGATAAAAATGGCGATGAACTTTAAAATTCATACATAGAAGATAGTAGTTTGCATTCTCTCTTACTCTTACATGAATTATTATTTCATTGCGAATATTGATTTAAAACTTGTTGTCTATTGTATTCTATTATATTTTTCCTGTTGAAGACTAACGATAATTTTGTTGTATATTATCTTAGTCATAATATTCTTCTTTGGGCTAGTCGAGCTCACCCTTTTCCTTTTGTTCCATTTTTCTTCTCGGGAGGCGAGAATATAGCGATGCAGTCGGGGTATGGAATGAAAATTCTAGGGAGAGTTGTTTAGTAGTCCTCACCATTGTTGTAAAATAATGTATCAATAATTATGATGAGGATTTATTTGGGTATGTATATTATCTAGAAAACAATAATTGTATTTAAACTCACGATATATATGTTTGTATTATTTTGCGACAAATGTATTAATAAAGTTGTAGTTATTTACATACCATGTATTTGGCGACTCGAGAATGGGTTGGATGGAATGGACCTATTTTGGGGCGTCATGGTTGGTATCGAGCTTAGGGATATGATCTGCTGGCGGAGATCGGGGAATAGAACTAGGAGGAGAGGCGAGTAAATCCTTGTTTAGTGTGTCTACTAAGCTTATTTGTTGGTTGAGTCGTAATATAGGGATATTATGTGATATATTGATTTCTTTAATTAACCCTTGTTTTATGGCGATGTTGAGAATGTCGTGAGAATATTATGATGGAGTGAATGAGGCCAGTGGAGATGCTGTCTTTATCAGCGAGGAGAAACGTCTGACAGGTGACAATGTACCTCTGTGAACAACACCACCTGAAAGAGATGATAAGCAGCGGGATGTTTAGAAGCTTTTTGCGATTCATGCAAAATCGAACGAGGAGACTTCGTGTTCAAAACATAGGAGAAATGATAGCAATTCACGGGTTGTCCTGACCCAGCGATTTTAAAGTTGGGACCACGAATTTAAGGAAAGCTTTGATCCGATCATGGCGGAAACATGGGTCAAACAAATCACCAAGATATTCGATGTCTTGGGATGCGGAGAACGAAGGTTCCATTCGCCACCTTTATGTTAAAGTGGCGAAGCGATACTTGGTGGAGATGCGTGAAGCGTACCCATCATTTTGCTTATTTCGGCGTATCTTGGGAGGCGTTTGAAACTATTTAATGACAAATACTTTCACGAAAGTGTTAAATCGTATGAAGGAAGTGGAGTTTATTAGGCTGGAAGCGAGAACAACATGGCGGTGTCTCGGTGTGGCGAAGTTTGCGGAGTTATCGAGTTTGCACCTCATTTGGTGGAAAATGAGGAGCGAATAATGGCGTATGTTTACGAGGGGTCTAAAACCGAGATTCGACAATATCTTATCTCTCATAAATTTTCTTTATATTGGATGTTGTAAGCAGGGCTCGATTATTAGGCGTGATACTTGAGTATGTTCAATGAGGGACCCTGACGAGGGTCATATCGGTGGCGGCGATCATCGAAACGATGATAACCGGTGGGGAGGAAAATACGGACAAAAGCGGTAACCTTCGGGTGGTAATCGTGGCCATGATAATAGGAGAGGTGACTCAGTGGACATTTCAAGAAGAAGGTTCATGAATAACCATGTGAAGGCGTCGGTATGGTGACAATTTAGTTCGAGGAGAGAAGCGACCACCGTCGTATCTTTATAAATCTGGGGAAGAGGACATATCGATCAAAGCGCCTACAACGATTCGGTATCTTATAATTGTGGAAAGGAAGGACATATAGCTCGAGAGTGTCTGATGGCGAAACCAAGTCCGGTGAGGATGGTGACTCGAAAGGATGTCGAGAAAAAGTCGAAATCGGCGGTTCTAGAAGGCGTTTGTCGTGGCCAAATCAAAATCGAGAACAACGAGCGAGTTTAGCAGGTTAGTTAATTATAAATTCTTGCGAAGTTTATACCTTCTTGAATCTGGGTTCTACCCATTCTTTTATCTCTCTTGCTTTGCGCTTTCAGCGTTTGAACTTGACTACGGAGAAATTAGACTTTGACTTTATCTGTGGAGACTCAGTTAAGAGAAACTTTTATTACATCAGTTGTTTAGAAATCTTGCTTGATTCGGGTTGGCCTTATCACATTACACATTAACCTTATTTATAGAGATATTTGTTTTTTGATGTGATTTTAAGGTTAACTACTCATCATACCAAAAATTGATTGCTTTAAATTAAGGTTGTTAGTTTTCATATTCTTAAGCAACTTTGTTATTGAATTCAAACAACCAAACCATTGAAGTCAAACTCTTTCATATTAAATTATAAAGCCATTTGTTTATTGAAAAGCAGATGTCGAAACTTTCTTAGTCCATGTTATGGATTTGAATAAAGACACGTCGTCGATTTGAATAATATTCTGTTGTTATTGATTTTTCTGGCGTATTTCTGAAAGAATTTCTTGGCTTACTCTCGGGCGTGATATTGAATTTGTATCGACTTTAAATCCGGTTACAAAACCCATTTCTAAAATCTCATATCGAATGGCTCTATTGAACTTGAGTTAAAAACCCAATTGTAGAAGTTGATACAGAGCCTCTGTCTGGTGACTTCCTTTGTGGAATCTGAAGCGACTCTCTCGTAGAGGACACCATATTAAATGCGATAGTAAAGCGATAGGTGTCATTGTAACGTCTTATCGAGATTGGGATGTGAGTCGCGATTGAGAACAACCTAAGTCGATGTCGAAATCGTAGCTTTACAGAAGCTTAGTTGGTTATTATCGGAGATTAGTTGAAGGATATTCTCGAATCATTATTCCATTACTTGGTGACTTCGTAGAGATACAAAATTTGAATGGAAGCGAGGAATGTGGGAAAAGCTTGAAGAACTTCGAGAGGAGACTCATTTAAGCACGTGTTACGACCGTGCCATCTTGGAAAAGCGAGCGTGGTAGGTGGCGTGTTGAGTAGAAGATCGTATCTGAAATCTGAGTCGATATTGTCAAAAAACTAATTTAAGTATAATTTACAAATAATAGAGATGGAGATGAAAACTCTAGGTACCCGCGTGATGATATCTGAGTATAATCGACTTTAATCGATAAAGTTAAAAGGCATTCAAGCTACTGGGGGTGATGAATTTGAAGAAGGAGGTCTGAAGTTGTTATTTCAAAAGCGAGAATCGGTGAAGTGAGAAAGCTTAAACCTTGATTTATTAATCCATTTGAAATTCTCGATCGAATAGGAAACTTTGGCTATAGACTCGTTTTACTGCCAAAGTATGGCGTGTTCATAGCGTTTTTTCACGTATCGATGTTACGTAAATATGTGGGCGACCGAACCACGTCATTGAGTTAGAGCAAATGCGAGATATAGTAGAAGACTTAACGTGTGAGGAGGTACTGTCGAGATCTTGGATAGGAAGGAACATATCCTGTCATGAAGGTTATACCACAAGTTAAAGTTTTGTGGAGAAACCATCTTATTGAGGAAATGACACGAGGTTGGAAGCGAAATGAAAGCGAGTATTTTCATCTTTTGAAACACCGAGTGCGTCGTCGATTTAGAGGGGCGAAATTTCATAAGGAGGGAGGTTGTAAGACCAAAAATTTTTTAAATAAAAAGGAATTTCCTTTATTTATTATTTTGAAATAGTAAGGGTGGATTTGATTAATGTGGTTAGTTATGGGTAAAATCATAAATATTTTAAATAAGCAGTGGTGATATAATATTCATTATTGTCGGAGAATATTAGTTTGGTGGTGGAATATTAAATCTTTGTCGAGAATATTAAATGCGATGGTAGCGACCATGTGTGGGCCCATGTGAGCGATTGGAGGAAAAAAGCGACAAAAATAAGTTGTTTAAAAATAACTTGGCGTAGTTATTCTGATTTACTTTTGTTGGAATACCGTTGGTTAAAACACGATGTCTGGCGTTATTGCGCGATGGCACGCGCAGTATTGCACGATTATTGATTCTTACGTGAAGAAGCCTTTACTCGATAATGGTTACGATAATTCTTTATTCGATATTTTATTTTATTGATTCAATAATTCTTTGCGTTGATATTTTATATTCTTTGTTGTTTGATAATTGTCATTACTGCGGTATTTTTCATTATCGAAAGCAATAATTCATATTATCTGAATAATATTATTAGATAACATTATTGGCAATGTCTAGAAAGTTACATCTAAGGAGAGTTTGGTCACTAATTGCTTGGCATGATAAGGAGAAAATTCTTATTGGAAAGCCCTGCTTTCACAGGAGCTGCACAGTTGTCGATATTGTGATTACGTAATATTATTTGTGAATAATTAATTATTGATTCATATGATGAGAAAAATATTGATTTTATGTGGATATAGATGGAAAAATTTTATAGTGACAATTGTTGAAAATTAATATTTTATCTTTTTTTGATAAAATAATTCATTTAAATATATTATTTTAATAATATATTAATGATGATATTTTTCACGATGAATGTGGGATATATGAGTATATGTGGAGGAGGAGTATTTTTGTTGCAAAAATGTTTAAAACATATTAAACATGTCGGTGGACCCCATTTATTATTGAAAATTTGATTATAGCTTGTAAAATCGCTTGTTTGTGGATTTGGTCAATTTACATTTTGGAATTTGGAAAAACTTTCTTACGCAAAAGTTGTAGAAATTGAATTTCCTATAAAAACTCATGAGATTCAAATTTTTTTGATAAAAGGGCTATTTATTATGAATTATTGAAGTTAAAAGCTCAAAAAAATTGATTTTTGAAGTTTTAAATATTTTATATAAAAAACGTTTTTTTTATTAGTTTTTTCTAGAAGGTGGCATGTGAGAAATGCTAAGTGGCTGAAATCAAACTCTAGAATGAGTCGTAGAGAATTTTATATAATATATTAATATTATATTAAATTTTTACTACTTTGGTGTTACTAGCGATTTCTATAAATAGGTCTTGGGTTAGAATTGAAAATCACACGAAAGCTGAAGTTTTCTCTCTATATATATTATCGGCGTATTCTTGTGAGTATTTTGAGTATACTTTGAGTATTGTTATCGGTGAAAGTTCAAGTCATAGTTTATATCAGATTGTTTATTTAAAATCTTGTCTTTCGAGGTAAGGGATATTATTTTTTTTAAGTAATGATATTATTTCTTGATATCATTATCTTTGAAATATTGATCTGAAGTTTTTATCAAATTTGGAACTTTTGGTGTCGGATTCTTATTCACGTATCTGGCTTTATTCATTATCTGACCTTTATTCACGAATCTGACCTTTATTCATTGAAAAATGAAAATTTTTCTTTTAAGTCAAAATATCTATTGTGGATCTTAGCTTTGATTGTATCCATGTTTTGATCATTCTTGAATTTTACACCACTATGATTATTTTTGAGGTATTTTTGGGCGTGGATAAAACAAAATCTGAATCCTTAATCCTTAATCCTTGTCATTTTGTTTCCTTTGGATTCGTTTTTTTAAAAATATTTTCATCATCCTCGGTCTTAAATGATGATATTATTGAATATCTTTGGCACATAGTGCAAAGATGAATGATTTATGATGAATATCTTTGGCGTGGTGCAAGATGAATGATTTATGATGAATATCTTTGGCGTGGTAGTGCAAGATGAATGATTTCGATGAATATCTTTGGCGTAGTGAAGATGAATGATTTCGATGAATATCTTTGGCCGTAGTGCAAAGATGAGCATGTGTTTAGATGAACATGACCAATGGTGAATGTCCTTGGCACGTAGTCTGAGGATGAATATTTGATCGGATATATATATTGATTGATGTTACGAGGATAAAAATAGGCGATGAACTTTAAAATTCATACATAGAAGATAGTAGTTTGCATTCTCTCTTAACTCTTACAATGAATTATTATTTCATTGCGAATATTGATTTAAAACTTGTTATACTATTGTATTACATTATATTTTTCCTGTTGAAGACTAACGATAATTTTGTTGTATATTATCTTAGTCGTAATATTCTTCTTTGAAATAGTCGAGCTCACCCTTTTCCTTTTTGTTCCATTTTTCTTCTCGGGAGGCGAGAATATAGCGAGTGCAGTCGGGGTATGGAATGAAAATTCTAGGGAGAGTTGTTTAGTAGTCCTCACCATTTTGTAAAATAATGTATCAATAATTATGATGAGATTTATTTGGGTATGTATATTATACAGAAGACAATAATTGTATTTAAACTCACGATTATATATGTTGTATTATATTTTGCGACAAATGTATTAATAAAGTTGTAGTTATTTACATACCATATATTTGGCGACTTCGAGAATGGGTTGGATGGAATGGACCTATTTTGGGGCGTATCGAGAAAGGCCACATCATTAAATATTTGGACCGGGCAGGACCTTCTCATTCAAATTCTAAATCATTCTTAACATTTAATGTCTTAGGCCTTGAACAGAGTATGGCAAATCGGTATAAAGATAACTTTACCAAATTTGGCAGTTTACACCTTACCGTTTGAAATTAGCGCCTTTTGAATTTTCTGCTCCTCGAACTCTCTTTTCTTCCTCTGCAAATAGTCAAAAATGGCTTCCCAGACTACGAACAAGGTTCACCCATCTGGTAACAAGTCATCCGTCGTTCCACTAAACCCCCAACCTCATGAAGGGACTTGACCTTGAATCCCAGGGGTGGCAAACAAAGAACCGCTTCCCAAAACTCCCAAAACCCCCTCAGAATACTATAGGACGCGGATCGCTTCTCGCGTGCCAATACTCCTCTATCGTGGTAAATTTGAGAATTCTGAGAGGATTCGATCCGGTACCACATTAGGATACCCGTGCGGTTAGGGTTCCCGAATCCGTGAAAAAGATGTATCAGCGGCGGAGGGTTGGGCCGGTAGTCCTGTGACACTTACTCGAGAAGGGGTTCGTTTCCTCTGCACATTTTATAGTGACTATCTTTGGGGTTCTTGGGCGTGGGGTTACGCCAATTGGTACCAAACTCTTATATTCATATTTTGGCCTTCGTGGCCTTACGCCGTGAATTGGGCGTTGAGCCTTCCTTGGACTTCTTCTTCACCGTATCTGAAGATAGTCGAATCTAGAGAAAGAGGTTCGAGGCCATGTGAAACACTCCCGAAGTCGGGAGAAAAGTTAGAGAGGCGTTATTTGGTGAACAACTCCTTTGAAAGCGATAGGGGATGGCACGAGAAGTGGTTCTACGTCGAGGTCCGAAATTTCTTCTTTCTGGGAAGCGGGCCCTTGGCGAGAAGATCTCTGTGACTTGGAGACATTTACGTGAGCAGGAAGTTGAAATGAGCGGAACTTTTTCGATAATTTCCCTAAGGAGAGGTGGAAGTATGGACTCCTACCGAAGCGAGGCATGGTTATATGACCGTAAATGTAAATGTCGGTCTATTTTATGTATATAAATTTTTGAAAATGCTTTTATGAGGTGGAATCTAACATAGAATTTGTTTGTTTTATCACGATATCTTTGATCGAGAATAAGAGCTCATAGAAATAAAGGAGTTTGAAGATTTTTGTCAGGAAGTCTTTGGAAAATTGTTGAGAATCATGACAGAACCTACCCAAAATAAGGCCAAAGCCGAGGAAATACCTGCAAGCCAATTAGAGCACGAGGCAGGAAGCTAATGAGGCTCCTGCCGGAAGAGACCATAAAATCTCGTCGGAAGAAGAGGGCCATTAGAAAACCAAATCAACTCCTCTCACAGCCTTGAAGCCACCCGGAGAATTGAGCAATATGACATCAATTCTTTGAAGAGGAGGCTTACTCGATCGTCTGATCGAAGAAGAATCCTTTGAACAAAAAAGCGAAAACCAAGAATCGCGCCCAATGGTAGAAGAACTTCGGGGTGCCGAGACTTCGATCGTCCCACCCTTACCCGTCTTGGCGCAGCAAAATCTGAATAAGCCAAGAATGTGAAGCGGGGCGAAGCGGTTCCAGCGGTGTCGGGAAGAGAAGCGTCGCACTGGCGACCATCGAGTTCTATTTATTTGTCTCTCGAGGGGCCGATTCCAAATAAATCTCCTTCTCCAAGAGACTATATATGCGGACCCTCTCCTCTTGAGCGACCCGACTCCTACCAAGAAAAGGTGAGACCTACTCCCGAAACGACCGGTCCTTGGTCGGGGTTATCATATCGAGAGCCGTGGGGTCTCCAGAACTACTGTGGCCTAGATTGATGCAAAATTTCCCTTGACCTCTTGGGGCTTTTAAATCCGGAGCAGCTTACGACCATCGGTTCGGTGATCATCTGAATGAAATCTCTTCGATGAAGGGATGAAATTTATCTGGTTAAGAGTAAATAACAATTTCTTTATCTTACATTTCTCTGTTCTTGTTTGGATATCGAACAACGGCTTGAACACTTTGAAAATATCTTGGAGTTAACATTTGTCTTGGACGTTTGCGTCAAGAGGCACATCAAATGGGGAAGCCAGGAGGATTTCATGAAATGAGAGATAAATATCTTTGAAATCGACCTTGGATCGAGAAAAGTAGATCGTGAAAAATATTCTTATTACCATCAGCGACCTTGAAGAGACTTAGATCGGGTTAGGATGGACTTGAAGGCGTCGGCGACGAAATTTAAGGGCCCGAGAGGATGGAAATTTGATTTGCGTCCGAAGCTAACCGACAAGTTTTAACTAATATGAGCAGCTGGTTGAAGAAAACCCACTCTGAAGGCCAAAAATGAGGAGTTTTCTTACTGCGTGACCAAAACTTAGCGATTCATTTCGGCGAGGCTCGGTGAAGGCCCGTGATGAAGAAGCGAAGACATAAGGCTAAAGCGCCCGTAAACTTCGTCACAAAATAAAGGAGCTTGAGGGGCGGAGGTCCTTTTACGTAGAAAAGGCGTGGAAGCTGATTCGAGGATTCTACGAGGGACTCGGACGAACTTAATAATGAAATCATGAAGGTCTGATGAAGAGGGTATGAAGGCTACTTAGGAAGCGAGGTAAAGAAAAAAGCTATCTGTATTCGGTTGGATCAAGCCTTCTTAACTCAGGGGCGAAGGTGGTGCACAATGTCCTCATAACTTTTATTAACTATGTAAAACTTTAACTATTTAAGCTTTTATGTTTTTTGGGATTGTTTTGAGACTTAAATGCATGGATTTGACATTGTATCTATATTTAGGCGTAGTTAGTGTATGAGCAATTAAATGAATGAATGTTATTTTATTGATGAATTTTAAATTTTTCTTGATTGTACACTTTCTGCTTTGGTTAGTTTAAATCGATAATTAGGTTGTCGATGAGCCAAGAACCCAAATAGTGAATCAATTAAAGGCATATAACGGTTAATTTATGAAATGAAGTGAATTGAATTTTATGGGCCAATTTAACTTAAGCTGAATTGAATGGGTGAACTCAACACTTAAATAAAATAAAGTAAAATATCTTTCATCCGGTTCCAGAAGTGTGAGATCGGTCGTGTGTGAGGTGAATTAAATGATCCTCCTTGCACCCATGTGATCTTAGGGCCGAAACGAGATTAAGATCGGCGGTGACCGTTGACTTACCACCCTTGGTAAAAGTCGATATAGGATCATAAGAACCTTTATCTACCACTCGGGGTAGAAACAACAAATGGACATGCCATCGAATGGCGGTGAGTCTACCGTACCTCCTTACACCATTGTGACCTTAGGACAAATAGGACCGGGATCGATAGTGAAAAAGTGACTTTTTATTGATAATGGACAATCACATCTGAACTTTAGATAAATTGACTTGATCTTTATTGAAAGTATTTACGAAACTGTGACGTGCAGTGTTAAGTGATCAGGGGAACCATCTAATGCCTTTAATCGATAAGTGCTCGGCTTTGATACTTGATTACTTATTCGGCCCTTCCAGGTTTGGCATTAATTTTCCGTGTTTTGAGGTGTAGAAGCTTGAACCTGCGAGGAATGATCTCGTGCTTGAATCTGCTGATTTGACTCCTTTGTTGTAATGTTTAGCTTCTTTCTTACGTTGATAAGCGACCCGATTTGAGTGAAACCAACTTCTAAACTTCTTACAGTAGATCGAGTTGGCCTTGATCCTTACGTCATTATAGATCTCTTTGAATTGGTGACGAAGACTTGGAGATCCATTTATTGGGACGAAGCACCGATCTAGTGAGCGGTAGAAAAGGTGAATCCACAATGGTTGTCCTCGGCGTGGTCCGGTAAGCCTGACCTTGTTGACGACTCTTACGGCCATCTTCCTTTAGCTTCATCCGATCTGCAACTTGATCCGGATTCGATGGCGTCTGTTGGTCACCTCGACTTGCCCGTTTGGTATGGGTGAGCCACCAGAAGTCTTCTTATCTTTGAATCCCGACTCCTTTAAAATCCTTCAATTTGGATCCTACGAACTAACGTCAGTTTGTCAGATATCACCGCTCTACAAGGAATTAGAAGCGAAACACTACTGGACTCTTTTATGAATTTCAAACACTCTTGTTAAGATTATTAATCGAGTGGCTTCGCTCCACCCGTTTAGTCGTATAATCAATAGCAACTATAATGAAGCTTACGACCTTTAAACTTTAAAACAGCGGACCCGATATATCTACCCCAGAGACGGTGAAGGGTAGAGGAGATAAAATCGAATATAGCTCTTGGAGGTGGTGATGTGAGAATCGAATTTATTGGTGGCATTTTCACGTCTCTTGACATCTTTCTGTAGCTTCCTTGAAAATTGTAGGCCATAGTATCCTTAGAAGTACTTTATAAGCGAACTTGGCGACCCGTATGATCCCATAAATACCTCGTGAACTTCAGAAGAGCGTCTTACGCCTCGGATGGGACCGGTACTTCAATGATGGTGAGGAAAAGGCCCGATCGATAAAGATCCCCATCAGATAAGAACAAAATTGACACTCTTGTGTACTTGACCTTCTTTGCGATATCGATCTGAAGGAAGAGCATACTCTGCGCGAATATTCGATGTAGGGAGTCGTCCGGTTAGATCGCTTCGATACACATCAAACTTCTTCTTTGAACACTTTCGGTTCTACTGCAAAACTTCCAAATAAGCCGATCCATTGAAAACATCTGCATCGCGATGGCCCGACCGATAGTCGTCGGCAATGGAATTGTCATTCAGCTCTATGCCACGAAACTTCGTCTGAAAGCAAAATCTGAAAGTCGGTCTTTTAATTCCAGCGGATACTTGATCATCAAGGTCCCACGAGCTTCGTAATCTCCCAAGCGGTTTGTTTGACGACCAATTGAGAGTCAACATGTAGATGATCGACTTGGACTTGTAGACTCTTTGCCCGATCAGACACTGTTAACAACTTTGCCCGTTACTCGGCCGTCGTTCGTTAAATTAAGCTTTAAACCCGAATCGATGGCTTTTTGAACTTTGAACCCTACGGACTCGTCGAGATAATTCACCTTATTACTTGATTCTGGTAGAGATCCGTACTGCGTATAACGTCCAAGCACTCGACCTGTTAAAGAACTATTTTGCTGCTCGGTCGACGATTGACCTCTGACGACTCGGCATCTGCGGTAAATGAGCATTCCACCGTAAAATCGTGACGCGACCGCTGATAGCGGTTCGAGGATGGTATTCGATGAAAAATTGGGGCTGACTCCATAGTCCGTCTCTTGCTGAGTCTCCACAGAAACTTCGACTTG
Organism: Panax ginseng; assembly: GCA_020205605.1. Taxonomy (NCBI): domain Eukaryota; kingdom Viridiplantae; phylum Streptophyta; class Magnoliopsida; order Apiales; family Araliaceae; genus Panax; species Panax ginseng. Next base: position 96,770,180 of record CM035147.1, read on the forward strand.
CCCGTCGCGCCTTGATGGTTGATCAGTGTGAGCGATCGAGTCTGCGCGAAAATATTGTCGAAGCTTTCTACTTAACAATTATTAAAGCAAAGGCAAATTTCTCAATATTCGAATTACTGGTTTGACGTCTCGTGTAAAGCGTGGTAGACGTAATAGGCCGGATGTTGCTTTACATTGACCTCCGAACCGGTATTTGCTCAAATTGCCAATGAACTTCTTTGCGAGGTATAGATATAAAGTCTCTGTTTGGGGCGAAACTTCGCGATAAAGGGAAGCGGAAGAAAGATATGTCTTTATGCCTTGGAAGCGTCTTCACGTTCAAAAGTCCTTTGAAGCGTCTTAGCGTTCTTTGGCCCTTTCGATGTGTCGAAAAAGGAAGGCATCTCTCTCCATGATTTGGCGACGAACCTCCTTAAAGCTGCCGATCCTGCGATCGAGACGTTGGGCGTCTTTGAGCGGTGAGAAGTCTTACGTATCGAGAATGGCTGGATCTTATAGGATTGGCCTCGATGCCCTACGGTGACGGATATCCCAAAAACTTTTACCTGCAAAGTAGAAAGTACATTTGGTAGGGTTGAGTCTCGATTAGCGATGGCCAGACGGTCTGAAAGCATTCCTCCGGATCGTCGAATGCTTACGAACTGCATCTCTTCACGATCGTATCGTCTACGTATACCTCCGTATTCCTCCTATTTTGCTGTCGAAGATGAAGTTCATCATTCTACGGTAGGTGGCTCCGCGTTATAAGGCCAAAAAAATCATCTTCTGTGGCGTACACGAGCGGTGTGTAATGAAACATTTGTCTTTGGAATATCCTCACTTCTGCATGGATATTTGATGATAACTTTGAAAAAGCATCCGTAAAAGCTTATAATCACGTGCCCCGAAGTGGTGTCGATGAAATTTGATCGATATGGGGCGAAGGATAAAGAATCCTTGGACAAGCTTTATTGAGATCGGTGTAGTCGATCTGAGCAAACGCCATTTCCATTATGCTTACCTTTTGACACCACATTCACCTTCTTCGGGATAATCAATTTCATAGATGAAATCGGCATTATGACTTTGCGATTTCTCATCGATGATCTTACATCATTTCGGTAGGCGTAAGATCACGCCTTTTACTTGAGGCGGCTTCTTGAGGATCTACGTCGGTTTGTGCTCAATTTATCTTAGAAATAACTCGGGCGTATCGTATGGTTCTATGCAAAGATATCGGCATAGCGGTAAAGAGTTCCATAAGGTTTGTCAGAAGAGGCTCTAGTAGACCCGACCAAATCTTGGCGATCTTATGCGGCTTTCTTATAGTCGACTCGATCTCCTCCGTCCCTGCGGGGATCATATGATTCGACTGCTTTCTCGGTGAAGGTTCGATCTTAATCGCCGTCGTCATTTACAACTTTGACCCCAGCTCCGGAGAAATAACGACATTCGATAACATCTTGGGGCGGATCTAAGTCCACTACCTCTCTCTACTCCGTGCAGTAGTAGAATTTGATTTTGAAATGAGGATGGAAGTCGGCGACTTGGAAAACGATCGAGTAGGTCTCCCGATTATAAGCGTTATAAGCCCAGTCCACATACTGTGACATAAATTTACACATTATTTCTACAATTTGGGGTCTTTGTCTTAGAAGATAGCAAGAAAGTTGATAGTGCTGCAACTTTGGCCGGGATCGTTCTTTGGCCAGTATAAAGGCCTCTGCCCAGAGCCTCCATTTTACTGCTCATCAAGATGCATCCTACGATAAGCGTGGGCATATAAAATATCCACAAAGACCCGTTTATCTATCGTAAATGCGTTTCAAATCCATGCAAAGCCCTTACTATTTGTGATCGCGAAGAGCTCCGCTTGTGTGGCTCGATGAAACTCAGAAGGATAATCTGCGTCCGTAAATGATATGGCGGTTCTGACAGGAATGATGCATCGATCTTGAGGAAGCATCATCGCGAACATGGCCGAATCCGGGTAAGCCGCCTGTTCTTTACTATCGAACTTCCTATAGATCCACCGGTTATTACATCGATGGCTTGCCTTGGCGGTATCTTGGAGCATTTGGATGGATGGAGCCATTTGAGCAAATCGAGCGATGCGGTTGATATTACTGGCGATCACGTTGGTGCGTTCGCGACCCATCTCTTTGCCTGACAAGCCGTCTTTAATCTTAACTACCACGAAATCTTTTAAATTGCAACACTCGTTAGTTAATAAGCGGCGCGCGACTTGATGATAGTCCACAATCTTTACGAGAGTTACCTGTCTGGATCTATAATTATCACGAGGTGGCTCGAAGAAAGGTTTGGTTTACGATATGATCTAAGATCAACGATCTATCTGTGTTCGATTTGGTGTGAACCTTATTCACGCCGAAATTTGAAAGCAGAGGAGACGGCTTTCGCTTGCCGCGGGAGTTATTATCTTCTTGAGCGCCTACGGCGATCATTATACCCCGTTCTCCTTTGATCGACTTGACCTTGGGAACTACTATCTCCTTGGTTGAGTCAGAAGAAGGATCTTGGTGATATTAGCTTCTTCCATGACCATATAGCCTTACGCGTTGTCGAAGGCTTGGCCCGAAACTCTTGGATGGTGGAACATCAACTTTTCACCAACTTCTCCGGACTTTACGGATCCGGCCCATTACGGAACAAACCTCTGACTGGAGGTCATTGAGTCGGACACTGACCAATTAACTTCTCTGAACCTCTTCTGTCTTGGCCCATTAAGATTCATTTGGTAAAGCTGGGATCATGCGGAAGAAGAACACAGCAAACTTTCCTGTTCTTGATTCTCCCAAGCGGACATGGAACTTATCCTGGCTTCTCGGTCGAGGGATATCGAATCGGCGGCAAAGTTCTCATCCAACGCCTCGCGTCTTTTCTCGATGTCGTAAACAAAAGTGTGGCCTTGGCGGCATCGGTGAAATCATAATAGTCCATTAACTAAATTGAGCGCTTTGGTATGGTCATGGGGATCCCCGGACCCATCGTAACTTTTCATGCGAGGCAATTTTTTGTGATATCTGCGCCTCGCGAGAATATCGAGGAAAAAGGGGATGCCTTAACTTTCGGGCGTCCTTCGCTGTTGGACCTCGATCGGTTTCTTCGAGCTCTTTCGGCTCCTTGGCTGAAAAAATCAGCGCCTTGGTACGTGGGGAGACCTCTTTCTGTGGGCGACATTACATTTACGAGAGGATCGACCTCCTCCTGCCGATCCCCTTACATACAGTGGGACTTCTTGATCTACTCGGTGTCTGACTCATCCTTATGATGAGAATGGTCACGTTGATAGTCCACCTACGATTTGAGCGTGATCTCCCTCGACACAACTCCTTTTATGCATCGTCGTCTCGATCTTTGAGAAAGCGGCGACCATTAGTGCCTTGCTTGAGGCCACGGGAGTTCTGGCTCCTCGATCTCCTCTCTTCTACGAGCGATCCACTAGATCGTGCGCGGAATGCTCGAACTTCTTACCCTCCTGCCGTGGCATCTCCTTATGCTTTTCCTCCTTTTCGGTTGAACATGGCTAGATCTTGCGTCCATAATTTATACACCGAAGCATCTGTTTGGCTATATCTTCTCTACTAACTGTGCCAGAACCTCGAGGCTTTGTCTGCTTCGTCGCCGTCTTGTACATGACTTGGCGGCTCTATCTTCGACCACTTACTACGATAAGTCTTGGTGGGTGAGCCTTCCACGCCACTTGACCATGATCACCTCCTTATCACTTACGAAAACCAATCTTAAATACAGCCCCACCATGGATCTTTGGTTTGAGATCTCACGAATTATGCTTAGAGTCGTCTTCTCGTGAGCACTTTTAGAAGGACCAGAACGATCCTTCTTAAAACACGAAGCGTGGCGATATTATGACCATCGCGCCGCCCGGCGTACCATCCTACTCCTGCGTCATCTTAGAAGTAGGTTAAGCGATTGTGATTGAAAGTTTGATGACCTTTAGAAGAACTCAAAACCCTCGCCTTACAGCGCTTGATGTTAGCATGAGATCTTCGCCCCGTCCGATCCGTAAGGCATACGATCACTTACGATAAACCACGGTAAACACCCTGAAGCTTGGCGGGTACATTTGTTCCATCGGGGATAGCTCGGTATGAGAGTCGATTATCACGTGTTCGCGAGGTTAACAATGGATGAATGTAATGTACAGTGTCAGAGAGAGATCATAATTCCTGTTGTGTGTGTATGTGAGGATATGAATATGAAAGTGTATGAGCGTGCCTCTTTGTGAAGACTTCGCTTTACTGGGTTATACTCTCTTTGCACGGATTCTTTGTGCCACCTTTACCATCGACCTGACCCCACGATCGATGGGTTCTGTAAATTGTATATAGTCATCCACTTTACTTTTGGCCCTTTATTTTCTCTGAAATCGGCGACTATGATCTCATCCACATTAATGCATAGCAGGAGTTTTAGTCGGCCAAATAAATGCTTTTTTCATCATTCTCTGGTCAAAGCGATAGATATTAAAATGTCTAATAGAATTGATCCATTGAGGCAGGCCGGTCTTATAGGTTAAAAATGGAAATAATATAATGGTAGTAGGCCAGTGACTTTTCTGATTCGATAATAAAAAGCCAAATAAATTAATTAAATGAGTAAGCCCAATTCTACATAAAAAGAAAATATATCATAACTTAAGATGCATGATTGAGTTGAGGCCGCTTTGAGCATGCCATTTGGGTTATTTGTATTCTATTTTCTCTCCTTACAAAATTCACAAACAAGAAACTTTTTATATCTTTTAAAAATAAAATCACAAACAGCGTGTTTATAGACAGAACACAACCCATTTACAAACATCTTATAAAATAATTTTATATAATAATATTCTCAGAAAGGAAGAAGTCTCTTTTAGTATTATTATTATTCCCAGCATATCTTACTCCAAAACCAACTCACAAGCACGTGCTGCCTCATAAGAAAAGCAAATCTGACTGACAGGCAAGGCAAGGCTAGGCAAAAAATATAATAGTTTGACCAAACACTTTCTCTCAGTCACCCATAAGAGCCCCGATATGTGAAAATATTACTAGATGAATAAAACACATCCATCCATCCATCCATATAAATACTTGTATTTTTATCTCATCACAAGAATATTGACAAACCACCTGAATTAACATCAAAAACACTAGCTGCAGATTACAAATATAGACTGCAACCATAAAGAAAACATGGGGATAAGCCAAGGGAACACCATAATTTACCTATACAACCACAATTCACTGCCACGCAAATAAATTCTGACAAAGGGTTAGCTGAACATCAATATCCTCCATTTCTTTCTTGCAGAGGGGATAACGGACTAAGTCAGAAGCATACCAATTTAACCCACTGCCTTCATCTCCATTTTCAATTACCTTTCATTTCTTCCCTACTTGGGAAACACAGGATGTGACAATGGCATGCTAGTTACAACTCTATAAATCAATCACGTAACGGTTGAAATAGAAAATGACCCAACAAGACGAGGCCTATGCAATTATTCCTTACTGCGGCAATTGGGGTTCTCGTTATTGGGTGCTGCGTGTTAATCCGCCTCGTACTACAGTCCTGCAAATATATATACCGACTTGTTATCTTTTCAATACGTTCCAAATAACCATTGTTACAACAAATGAGTTAGCTGCTGCTTGTTCTTCACCCATTCTACATTTAAGTAGCTCGGCTTACAAACTCTGGAGTCGGGACTATAACGAACAGGAAGAAAGAAAAGAGCATCTTGTAATGGGAGGATGACTTGGTATGACGAGCAAAACAAAAAACATTGTCTTGGTCTCTAGTTACACTATCACACCAGTATAACAAGTTAAAATCACTGAATCAAGATTGATGTTGCCTCAGCAGTCGGCACACACTAAAAAAGTTTAAGCTCAAGGAAGGAGATAAAAAGAAACAGCGATGGGGCGAAATTGAATTTTTACAACTCAAACTCCAAAAAACAACTGCAAACTATTTTCAAGAATGAGTATAAATTCAACAAATTTCTTTTGTAAGGAAAAAAAGAAGAAGAAATTTATCAAAAAATAGAGATCAGGCTACAAAGGGTCCACCAGTCATTAAGAATGAAAAAGAAAAAAAGAAGCAACAAACGTGAAATCAGAGAACAGCATTGAGGTTATGATGTACAAGAATAGTTGTCGCATAAAAGGTATTTGACCAATAAAACCATTGAAAACATAATTCAAATTGAGATTCAAATCGTTTAACAAAGAGAAATGATCTAAAGAATGATAAGCAACGAACAGCAGCCCTCAAACGAATAAAAAGTAAATGATCCGAGTCATATTGTTATCACACTCATATAACTGGTACCATTTTTGTACCTTAAAAATTTATACGCAACAAACTGTGTGTATGCATATATATATATATATATAGAGGCCGGATCTGGTCCGGACTCCCGGACCGGACCAAAATCCGGGCCTTTTTTTTTTGCTTTATTTTTTTAAAACAACTAAAAATAAATAAATAAAAAATTATGGAACTTGAATTTTTACATAATACAATGTTTTGGGTGTGATTTGGATACATATAACAAAACATGTATATGCATCTTTGCAGTTGTACATACATTTTGTATAAGTATCAAATCACGCCTAAACACTGATATATAATAAAAAAAATTCAGTTCCATAAAATATTAAATATTTTTTAGTTGTTTTTAAAAAAAGCAAAAAAAATAATAATTCCGTAAGTTAAGAAAATCCGGGATCCCTGATAGGATCCTGGTTATATATATATATATATATATATATATATATATATATATATATATATCTGTGTGTGTGTGTGTGTGTATTCCTGTGTTTCCCTTTTACAAGTACAAGAAAAGCAAGCAAAAGGAAGAATACCTTCCTGGAAGCAGCTGAGACGTGTTCACAGGACCCTTGGAATTCCCGAAACGTTTGGCCCTATTTTCATGTTCTTTGTCTACACGCATGGAAGCTACCTCCTTCTCCATGGCAGCTACCTCTCTTCTCATCTTCTTGGCTTCAACCTCCATTGCCTTCGTTAAGGTATCAACTTTCTTTGCTAACATCTGAAAAACAAGAATAAGAACCATAAATTTGACATAATATTATGTGAAAACAATCATATTATTAAAGGGAAAAAATGCAACCTCAATAGCATCGTCTTTGTCTTTAAGGCATTGATCCTTCTCATGACCAGCTTTCCTCAAAGTAACAACCTCTTTTTGTAGCAAGTCATACAACAATCCTGGCACAGTATCCTCTATCTCTGCTACTGTGAATTCACTGGTTTTTTCATCTGGATTTGCTTTCCAGGTACTATCAAGTGTCTCACTGTCCTTGATTTCCTGACAAGATTCGCTGAGATTAAAACTTGGACTACCATTTAAAAGGATTTTACCCCTGTCCAATGAGCGTGTACCACCATCAAATGACTTTGATGTCCCTTTTGCATGCTTCAACATGGTACTAGTGCCAGATGATCTCAGCTGAAATGATGGCGATCTCCTAGGTAAAAATCCATTTGGCGTCAATTTGGAGATGTTATCTGCTCCACCAAGTGATTGATGACGTGGCCTTTCATTACTTGCACTTCTTCCATCTGATATGTTGCGGCTGCTGGTGTTTGGTGATCTCAGAGTCTCTTCCAGTACTTTTAGGCGCGATTGATATTTTTCCTGAAAGTCATAAAATAAATTTAGATTCGAAAAGGTCTACAAATAAACAGTTCTGAATAATAATAAATTCAAACCAAATTATTACTTTTAACTGTGCTTCCAGATCTTGCAGCTTCGCTCAGTTATAGTGAGCTTGTCCCGTAGTTGCTGCATCTCTCCTGTGAGAAGAGCAAACTTTTATAGCAGACAGAAAAAGTAACTTGGTATTCAAAAGTTTTAAATTAGAAGTGAGCAAAGCTATCATGCCTGCAGGAATCTTCTTTCTTCAAGCCATTGTTTTACAGGCATCACTTTGTCATTAGCATCTTTCCATTCATTAGCTACAACTACTGCCACCCTGTTTGCAGTTACTTTCGCACGAGCCAACTCTCTGTCAAGAGTTTTTCTTTCCTCCTGTGAAATTAAGAATCAAATTTTAGTGTTGAGTATTATCAGTTACACAGACAGTGCAATCGTGAAGAATGTGTTTAGGAAAAGTCAATAGCTATTTATATTTATATATTACATTCATCTCTTGAACTTTTCGTTGATAATCCCTCACAGCATTTGCAGCAGCACCACCTGCAAGAACAGCTTCTTCAAGCTCACGGACAGTCTGGGTGAGCTTTTCAACTTCAGCAACTTTCTGGCGGTGCATTTTATCCAAAATTTTATTCTCTTCCTAATGCTTTAAGAAGCAAACAAAACCCGTATTCAAAAATTTCAGATTGCACAACCATTATAGAATTAACTTCGGCAATCTTCAGAAGAGAAAGAGCATCACAGCTACAATACCTGGCAAATTTCTATCTGCTTCATTAATTCTTGGTTTTTATTTTGAAGATCATCCACCATAGAAGCCTTCGCCAATGCAACATGCACAGTCCTCTCAGCTTCAAGTAAAGCAGCCTCTTTTGATTTGGTGAAAGCGATCCAATGCTGTTTGTCATCCTGGAGTTTTGCAATCTGGAAAGCGCAATGGTAATAAAATAAATTTGTGAAACCTACTCTACCATCTGCATAAAACTACACTATATTCTGTTTCCAGTAACCTAATAACCATTAGATGTTTAGAGATTACACCTCCTGACGAGCAAGCTTGAGCTCTGCTTCCAGGGGTGCAAGGATGGCTTCGATTGGGGGCATATCATCATCTTTTTGAGCAGCATGAACCCTTCGAAGAGTGGCTTCTGCTGCAAACTGTGCAGCCATGGAGGCCTTCTTCTCATCATTGATTTTCTTGATTTCAAGATTCTGCCAAGAAAGAGGTACCTCACTATATTTAGATTTTGTGACTGGAGCACGAAAAATTAATTTTATGGTAGGTGAGTTTCAGTCAATACTTTGCTTTCAAGAAGAGATTCCGTTAACTTGAGCTTCTCATCCACCTTCTCCAATTCTTCAGTTAGCTATGTTACAAAGGAAATTAAGAAAAATCATGTAAGCTTTATTTCGAATATCATACGACTCAAAATAACATTTGAGAAAAGGACCAATGGCACAACTTCTTCTTTTTTATTGATTAGGCAAGGCAAAATATAAAGACAAAAACTTGCTTAGGTATATAGCATAGCATGAAAATACCAAATCAGAAATTTACCACGAATAAACCTAGATTTTTCAGTTTTTGTTAATTCAAGGTATATATCTTCTTCAAATGTGCTAATGAGATTCCAAAATCTTCTTCTGAGCATTGCATCATTTAAATATGAGTACTGCTGTAAATTCCGACAGGCAAAACACAGCTCGGGAACTACATACGTAAATCAACTTAGGGGGTAACATTCAGCATCTAATTAAGACCCAAAAAAAGTCAGCACTCTAATCATTTTTGTTTTTAAATATTAATAACAAATGATAGAAATATGGGAAAACAAATATTGGAGTAATATGGTCCATAACATTCTTGTCATCAAAATTACAACGTCCATTAGGATTCAAGGACACAAGTAGCATACAGCCATAGAATAATCAAGTTCATGAACCCTGAACCAACAGTTTCTGAAACGTTCAAGATTTCCAATAGAAAGATTGTTATCAATCAAAACCTCAGGCAAAATGGAACAAATGAATTGAAAAACTGTACTACACTGGTCCAGATCATACCATCAATCATCAGTAGCCAATTCTTAACGAGAATGATTCAGATCCCAATATTGCTTCAATTATTTTCTTCTTTTTTGTAAGTCCTATTACTGTTTCATTAGCAAATTTCGAACAGAAAAAAAAATCAACATTGCTATCTTCAAATATAGGTCCCAGAATTGAGTTACAAAGTTTGGGATAAAATAAAAAACAAAAAAAACTAGTCCTTGTCCTTAACATTGAAAGACAGATGAACCGCAAGCTAGATGTTAGCCCTCGAAATCAAAACAGTAACCAAACAATCAAGTAGAAGAAAGATAAAAGCTAGGAATCAACAGAGAATATCTAGAGAAAGTAACAGATTTCATATTAAAATTCACAGTATAGACAACCGTTGATTACTTGGAATGAGTCATTTAAGAAAGCACTAAAATAGAGACAACTGCATACACTTTATAATTGGAGTTCTAGCCCCTGAAGAAAAGCAGACAAGTATTTTAATATAAATATATATAGACCACTTCTACATGTCAAATATTAATAGCTATATTGATGTCGAAAAATTCACAGCTTGTGGTGGCATAGCAGCTAACTAAGATCAAAGTTCGAAACTGAACAAAACCTAAGCTGCTGAATTCCACCTTTTATTTAAACAGGGCATGAATCCCAATTGTCAGAGTACTCCACTATAATTAACTGCAACAAAAAAGGGAAAAAACCGGAAACAACACAGCAACATAGTTGAATTCAATAATTTGATAGAGCCAAATTTGGTATTAAGATTCTCTTTTTTAAAAAAAGAAGAAGAATTTCATCTTAAAGCAATGTATTTATGATCTTAGTTCGTGGGAGAACACCAATAAAAACCCAATCTTTACAGTTTCAAAAAGCTGAGATAAACATGTAATAATAACACATTAGCTTGAAAACCTCTTCAACGGCTTTTTCACGAAGGCGTTCCGACAACTTAAGCGCCTTGATCTCCGCTTGCGCTTCGCCCAATTCTCGATCCTTATCTACAAAAAAAACGACGTCGTAGGTAACAATTAATCAAAACAAAGCACCAAAAATTACAACGGATCAGCACGCATCCCTCACCTCTGACTTCATTCTCCAACCGATTGAGCTCCACTTTCACCGGATCCGACCCGTGCATCAAAGTTAAGAAGTCATCCGCGTCCAAACTCGGTGGCCTCGGAGCTCGCCTTCTCGAACTGCTCCTCCCTTCTCTGAAAGACGGCGACGCCATGAATGGCGTCGGCGTCACCTCACTCACCAGCAGCCGTGCATTGCCGCCATTATCACCGGCATACAGCTCTGGCTCCACTGTCAGTCCACCTTCGTCGCCGGAAAAATCCGCCATCTCGGATCTGAACTCTTTGTCTCACATCAAAATACTTAAAACACCCTCCTAACGCAATCTATAGGGCTCCGACTTAATATATCATTATGAATAGAAATACAGATAGACAGAGATGAATTCACTTGGAAGATTCAAAATGCGGTGTTTTTTTCTCTCTCTAGAATGCTTTTAAATCTGAATCGTCGTCGTGTCGCTAAGATTTTGGGTTTTCTATAGAGAAAAAGGGTTTACATAGAGAAAAAGAGGGAGTGTGATTTATGATTAATAAAATATTGTTAGCAGGGAAGCTTTGGTGTTAAGCAGATACTTGTGTTTGAGGGAGAGAGTGTATGTGTATTACTCTTTTCCTTTTCGTTAATTAATTAGGAGTGCTTATGTTGTTATGCAACGTATGCGCACATCGCACACTTGAAACACAACGGAAAGTTGATGCGCGCGTTGGGTTATAAGCAGATCGAATCTCCGATTAAATATTTTATGTTGAATTTGATTCGATTCTCAAAAAAAATTAAGCTCGAATTCGATAAAAATTTATATTTTTGCTTGATTCGACTCGGATCATTCTTTCGGACTTCTTCGACTACGTAAGTCTTTCATTTCGTTTACAAAGCAAGTTACTTATGAGCCTTAATCGAGTTTGAATATGAACCATTTCAACTTAAAAACCGAACCACTACATACTAAATTGGTTACTTAACTAATATTTATATATAAAACTTTTTCACTTTTATTTATGTATTGGAATTATAAAGAATGTAATAAAAGCGACATTCGATTCATTGATTTATTCAAGTACAAATTTATACAATTTCATACTACACTTTATAAATTACAAAGATTGATATAAATATCACATATTTAGCTTACTAACATGGATCGAGGACCAATATTGAATATGATCCATTGACGGTGTCGAGTATGGTTGAAAAAAATGAAATACTCGAACCTAAATTTGAGCGAACATTTGGTATGCTAAATTAAACTCGTGTATTATTAAACAGAAAATGAGTATGAATCATACTCGACTCGGATCAACTTCGAATTCGAGTTTTGGATCATATTTTCGAGTCGATCTCGAGTCGAGTAGCGTCGTGTTTAAACGCAATTGGGCCATACGAGGTCTAGAGTTGGAGTATTGTTTGTACATAAAGAAAAGGAACAATTACATTTTATAGTACATTTAAAAACATAATTACAAGAAAAGTGCCCTCATTAAATATTTACACAATTAATATATTTAAAATTTTATTTTCATTATTAGTACATATTTATGCTTCCTTTAATTATGGAATGTGTTTTATAATTCTCCCCCCATCTCTCCCACAATTTTCTCTCTATCTCTTCCACAATTTTCTCCCACTCCATTTCTGTTTCCCTTCTTCTTCTCCTCCATCCCTCCCTCTCCTCCTCCTCCTCCTCTGTCCAACCCCTCCCCACCCTCCTTCCCCCCCCTCCCCCCCCTCCTCCTCCTCCTCCCCTCCCTCCTCCAGCCTCCGCTCCTCCCGTCGCCCCTCCTCCCCTCCTCCTCCTCCTCCCGCCTCCACCTTCTCCCCACCCCTCTTCCCTTCCTCCCTCCTCCCCCCCTTCCGCCTCCACCTCCTCCAGCCTCCTCCTCCCGCCTCCCTTCTCCCTTCACCCTCTTCCTCTTCCTCCCCTCCTCCTCCTCCCTCCTCCCTCCTCCCTCCTCCCTCCTACCCTCCTCCTCCTCCTCCCTCCTCCTTCCTCCCCTCCTCCTCCTCCCGCCTCCCTCCTCCTCCTCCCATCCCCTCCTCCCCCACCCTCCCTCCTCCCCTCCCTCCCTCCTCCTCCTCCAGCCCTCCTCTCCTCGATCCCTCGCTCCCCCACCTTGTGGTCCATTCTTTATATTCACCGTGTGAGAATCTTGGAATAAGGTAACCAATTGATTTATTTAGAGTTCTTAATTTATTTTGGATGTGATGCGATTGGTAATCAAACTTCATGTAGTTGGTTACCAAATCATTTGATAAAGGTAACCAATTGAGTTTATTAAACTTCTTAATATATTTTGATTGTTAAATGATTTAGTAACCAAAATTTATGCGATTGGTTACTTAAACCTTAGATAAGGTAACCAATTTAGTTTTATTAGGTTCTTAATTTATTTTGGATGTGATGCGATTTAGTAACCAAATTTCATATAGTTGGTTACGAAACCATTTGATAAGGTAACCATTCAGGTTTATTTGATTACCAATTTTATTTTAAATGTGATGCGATTCTTAGTCAAAAATTAGTATAAAGGTAACCATTTCAATTTTTTGTAGGTAACCAAATCGTTAAAAGAAATTGAGAATAGCAACTCACGTTGGCGGTGGCCCGGCGGCGATGTGGCGGCGTGATGGCGGCGAGAGAGGAGGATGATGAACATTAGCTCCTTCATAATTTTTATTTTTAATTTTTTCATTTGATTTGAATTTTGAAATATGGATTTGAAATTGTTGTTAGAACAATTTGAATTTGAATTTGAATTATTAGTTATCCTTGATTTTAGGTTTCTTTATTAATGTGAATTGTACTATTTTTTTGTAATATGAGTCCTAATTACACTCTTTTTGTAATTATTTAATTGATGCACTTTTTTGTAATTACTTTATATTTGTCCTATACTTATGTAAAGGACCCTAAAGAAAATGATGTTATATTGAATTCACGTGTCCATGCCATGGTTTCATCAGCGGATAGGTTATGGCTGCAGCCAAACAGCTCCAGAAGTATGGGAAGAAAAAGGGTGCAGTTAAGCTTGGCCTGTAGGCAATGTTGGTATCCCTTGAAGAATCCATAAAACCCCAGACATGCATGCGTATGTGACAGTGAGAGACACAGAGAGTTGTGTATATAAATTAGGAAAATATTAAATCTACAATTTTAACACCCTCGAATAGTATTTTCATTATTTTTTAACATTAAATCATTAAATAACGCATATAGATAAAATAAAATCATTTATTATTATCTGTTATGACATTTTTATATTATGTGAAAAATAATAAAAAATATTGTGGATTTAACAATTCCCTATTAATTACTCCATTCCATTGCCTCAAAAATGTACTAGTTTTTTACCCCTTCCTTTTATATATTTTAAAACACCCTGATATCTTTAATATTATAAATTGTATGTATTGTGAATTTAGAGGTGTGGTGATTTGAATGTTGACATAGACATACATAATTACATATATGTATTGTTCCCCAACAACCTCAACTATATATTTTTGTATTTTTAATTGTTTCTTTCTAAATCAAATCCTAGAGTCATGTTCATATTGACACCACACCTAATTCCTCTATTCCTAAATCAATCCATCTCTCTATTTCTTTGATAATTAATTCAAACAAAAGTGGGCCACCCTTTTCCCTCCCCAGTTAGCCCCCCTTCTGAACCTAAATACGGTTGGGCCGCAACCAAGAGATATTCATCAATTTTCAAGAATTGGGCTTTTCAATTCATAGCTAAACCATAAGAAAAGTGATACTCGTTTTAAATGGAAATAGTACGTTACATGATCAAAACATAAATATTAATATTAAATTTATTAAAGTCATGCTAAATTTATAATTATGAAATTCATGAATACATCAAAATTTTCAAAAAATCAACAATATATATATATATCATTTTTAATTTGTTAAAATGCTTCATAGGAAGGAAGTCTAAATTTATTTGTTTATCATGTAAAAAGATGTATGTGTAGTGTATGTAAAATAAGTAAAAAATGATAGTTCTAAAAGTTCTCTTTCACATGAATAACAACAAATAGGTCTTTCGTTCACGTGAGAAACATCTTATAAAAACATCAAAATTTATTTATAAAAATATCAATTTTGTAGTATAAATACTAAGAGAGTAGTTAACTTGAAGTTAATTTTAGTCTGATTGAATAAATCTGAAAATCGACAAGCAGAACGTAAAGTGATTTCTGATCGACTTACCATGAAATCTCCATAATAACTGAATCTAAATACTAATATTATAAGTAAGTCACATGAGTGATTAAATATGGCTCTCAATTTATGGCTTCTTCATGTATATGTTTTTATAATTATATTGGGTTAAAGTTAAACAACAGAAGGTCCACAGGCATAAATCATAATACAGACAGATCATACAAAGCTTTTCCATAACAAGTAAAAAGAAATTGAGTGTGACAATAAATATGTGTACATTATTAATACGGATTAGTCATCTTAATGCAATCATGGTAGCACAGTGTTTCCTTCACTTAATTACTAATTTTGTACAATTATCAATACTTTACAAAAGAATCATAAGTGCAACTGAAACATACACAACACAACAAATTTAATACATTATAAAAACTTTTGTCCTAATATTAAAAAAAACAACCAACCATATTTATAATCTTTAGCCATAGACGATATTGGAGTATATCCAAAACAGTTAAGACCTTCCAAAATCAAATAAGAAAAACATTTTCTGGTTCATAAGTTTTAAAAAATTATTATCTATACCATTCGAAAATAAAATTATTAACCTTATAAATGGGATAGATTCATAGAGATATGGAGTGATTCAAAAATAAAAATTATTAACTTTTTCATTGCTATAATATAATAAATTTTACTCCTCAAAGTTTAATGTATTAATAATATGCTTAAATATACCTAATTTTTTTCTCTGTGGTAGGAACCATAACTTCCATCTTAGATTTGGGAAACCATAACTTCCATCTTAGATTTGGGAAAGGGCTCTCCTTTGAGATATCTTCCCTAAATTTCTCTTATTTTGTTTAAATAAATTCTTCTTCTTTTTTTGTGGAGTTTAAGATATCATTATCATTTGCTTATTTGCTTTTTCTGTTCGAGAGATTTTATTTTCTTCATTTGAGAATTTTTTTTTGTTCATAAATTTTTTTCATGTACATGAATTGTTTATTCATATTTCAACATGGCACTTCAAATAAAGTGCAAAACATTAAGTAAAAAGATTTTGTTAATTATATATATTAGGTTTCAGGTCCCAATTTCTCCCCAATCCAAGACTTTGAATAAAAATTTAAAGCAGCCGTTAAAGTTTGCATGTGCTTCAAACCCATAAAAGTGATATATAAACGGGGAGTAGCCCATATTATAGCTTCAAGTGAAGAAAACTCCACATATATGAAACTATTGCTTCCAAGATTGAAGAATCGTTTAATGATGATATGGGAACAAAATATTTTTGACTAACTTAACGTTTGGTAAAATGCAAGTACTCCTGAAAATATTCAAGTACAAACACCCTGTCTAAAGAGGGTAAGATGTTATCAACTCAATATGTGAGAACTGCAATGGCCTGTGTTCTTTAGTTGCCACCATCATTGACTGCAGCTTTCCTGGTTGCATCAACATATTGAGCATCACCTGGCATGTTGTTTACCACTATAACATTACCACCGGTTTTCTTTAACAAAGTCGTATGATTCTTTCCCTTCCGATGGTCTATCATATTTGCTTCACTGGTAGCCCCAACTTTACACATTTCACACCAAAACTTGAACTTCATATTACACTTCTTCAACTCAGATACCTTACTATTTTCTTCCACTGAAAACCCACCATCGAGCTTTCTAACATCTTCTATATTCTGTGCCTCCACTTTTTTAATGACAGAACTTCCAAGGGTTGAAAAAGTATTTCCAATAGAAGCTGCAAATTGAATTGGGCTCTCCGTTACCTCAGGCAACGCATGAGAGCAGTCCAAGTTGGTGCTAATTGGTTTAGTAGTTATCTTTGATGCCCTCTCCTTTGTCAAGTGCTTCTTTCCACGGAAGTGTTCTTCAAGACCCTGTTCACTGTTGACTGTCACTTGGCATAGATCACATCCCCAATGCTTCGACTTTTTAGCCTTACTAGATGAAGCAGTCTCATCATAAACTTCTTTTACAGGGGTTTCAATCTTACGCTTTGTCCCAGAAGCACTTGCTTTAGCAGGACTAAACTGCATTGAAACAAGAATAATTCTAATGAAGACGATGATGAGTTCAAAACAACATTCATGGTAGCTTTACTACCTAATAATAAGATTGCATACAAATAAACTAACTGACAGTTTACTAAATGAAGCATAATCAACTCCTTAAACTACCAAAGACATTTACCCTAGGACTAAAGAGAATTCTTAAGACTGACTGACTCTGCCTTAGGATTTCCATGCCTACACTGTCGAGCTAAGTATTTAAGCATCCAATAGTTGTGACACCATCGTATAACTAATACATGAACCTAGATAATTGCATCCTCTAGTGATACATGGTAACAGATCAGGTTTGTTGGTGTTACCTCCTTACAGAATGCATGTGAACACCAGTAACAACCCACGTTATGATCTCTTATCATTTCACGCATCGTCACTTATGTCTGGTATGATCAACACTGTATTTAATGAGCAAAGTCATTTACATGAATATTCGTAATAGATAATATATATATAAGTAAGAAAAAATACAAGAGGAAGGATAAGGTCCAAGTAAACTGAAGCTAGAAAAAGTCCTCAAAAGAGGACCAACCTCCAATCTGTATACATGAAGATGAAACAAACAGTGATTATGCCTGCTAAATTTTACAATAGATCGTGCATATAATTCAATCATAGCATAAAAGAATATGTAATGACTGAAATAAAATGAAGGGTACGAAGCATTGTGCTAACAACAAACTATAACTAATCACATACCTTTGGCATAACCATTCCCTTGCGCAAATTGATCAGTGGTTTAACAGCAGTCTCATTTGTTACTCCAGGCTTACTCTGAAATGGAAAAGTATCAGTTACCCCACCTTCTGAGTGAAAAGCGTGTTTTCCCTCCCGTTGATGTTGCGACACCGAGGCAAAAGGTAATGAGGAGAGTGAATATATCGACAAACACGAATGCCTCAGAGCCGGCACCGCTGCGGGGTAGTTGGCGGTAAGGATTCGTCGTGTGTCTTCGAGTTAAGTGGCGAGCTTAGTTCCGAGACGGTAGAAATATTGGTGAATGAAAGTAGATATAAAAAGTAAATGATTTAGACTATTACAGAAAGGACGGAGACACTGATGAGGTGAAGCATAATTAACGCAAATTTAGATAAATATAAACTACCAAAAATACTCCTATGTAATAAATATTATATATTTAGTCGGTCATTTTTGATCGGTTAATTGGAGAGAGTGTTTTTTTTTTGTTTTTTTTTATACAAAAGTATGGTGTACTATTATTGAATATCCAACATCAAAGGTGTGCCTTTTTGTTTGAAGTTTTGGGATGTATTTAGATTTTTAGTTTAGGGTACGTTGTCAATATTTGCGTAAAGTTTGGGTTTTCAAAGTATCTTATAGTCGTTTTTTTTTTGAGCTCAAACGTCCCTTAATTTGCCCGCCTAACAATAATAAACCCAAATCGGAGGCGAAAAACCTACAAAAATCTCAGTCGAAGAAATAGCGCACCAAGAAATAAAGTATCAAGTCATTTGTAGAGTTGAAGAAGTCCAGAGAAGCCATGGCTATCGAGTGTCTAGTTCTAGGTATCTTCTATCTTTCAATCTGTAGCAGAGTATCGTGTGTGTGTATATATATATATATGTATATATTGTTCTTATTTCATATAAATGTACATATTTTGAACAATTAGTTTGATGATGAATTTGCGGCTCAGGGGCAGGACAGGAAGTGGGGAAGAGTTGCGTAGTGGTGACAATCAATGGGAAGAAGATAATGTTCGATTGCGGCATGCATATGGGATACCATGATCACCGCCGCTACCCCGATTTCTCTCTCATCTCAAATTCAGGCGATTTTGATAGCTCCCTCACCTGCATCATCATCACCCACTTGTACTACAACTCTCATTAATATATCCTTATTATTACGTTATGTTTAGATATTAGTAAGAGACGGTAAACTTTTGTAATCAGTACTGATATTTTTTTTGGATAGTTTACATTGTATTAACTAAAATCTGATGAATTCATCCCACTTTTGCATTTTAAGATTTCTCAAATTGACTTCAAAAAGGCAAAATGTCCTTTTTGTAAAAATGAATTTATTGAATTAGTGACAAATAAGATAACTATTTCACAAAGCTCAGTACCATGTAGTATTATGTCAAAATTAACTGTAATGGGGACTGTCAATTTCGTATTACTATCAATTTACTTTTTTTCACTCTTGGATCCAAACAGTGTGTTAAAAGAAGAAACAATTATGATTTTAGATTTATTGTCCACTGTAATGGGTGATTGCCAAAGCTCTAGTTACCCTTCATTTGCTTTGTGTTACTATTGGATCCAAAAACTGTTAGAAAATAATACACGTCTAGATTCATCTACTATCAAGTATCAAGTATATGCCATTGTCAGTATGCTTTTTGTAAGGCAAGATGCTTATACTATCAATCCAATGTAATAACCATATTGGAGTATTATTTTTTTTTGGTAGCTTAAGAATTGAATAAAGACTCCACTCTTAGGACTTCAATGCTCTAATAGAGGATTAATGAATCTCAAATTGGGATGAAAAGAGGATTTTATATGTATGCCTGTGTGCAGTGTGCACTAGTATGTGAATTTTAAGTATCTTGTTTTGTTATTTATGGATTCCATATGAGCTAACTTGATATAATGGTGCAGTCACTTGGATCATATTGGAGCTCTCCCATACTTCACTGAAGTTTGTGGATACAAGGGACCAATTTTATGACGGTAATTTTGCCAAATGAGTTTATAATTCAATAAGATGATATCAGTTTAATTGATTTTTCCTTTACAAAGCTATGTCTGTACTTGATAATTTGCATTTCAGAATCATTAGATTCTTACACTGAATTTGGTACATTCAATTGTATATTATCATTTTCAATTTTGAATGGCTTTCATTAATCATATCATCACTTGCTTGTTCTTTTCCCCTTCAGAAATTTCTATTACTTGTAGTTGGTTCTTACAGTATGTATCATCCAATGTCATGAAACACTATTAGTTGATATAATGCTTACTTTGTAGTCTAGAATCTGTTTTGTGTTTTATAACTCATGTCTTTGTGCAAGTAGGATTTCTGTTTTATTTTATATTTTCTTATGTTAATGACTTGTTGAATGGCTTAGTGGGATGTTCTATATGTGGACTTTGAAGTTGACATTTGCTGCATGTTTTTGAATTTAACTCTTCTGCAGTATCCAACAAAAGCTCTCGCTCCTCTGATGTTGGAGGATTATCGGAAAGTGATGGTTGACAGAAGGGGAGAAGAACAACAGTTTAGTTTGGAGAATATTGTCGAATGTATGAATAAAAGGTATTTGGCCTTCTTTTCTTCTTCTTTTTTCCTTGTTTTATACAAGTTGAAGAGTTATATAGGCTGCATGATGGTCTCAGCCCACTACTTGACTTCTTACTAACTAAAATGTAATTAATTTTCTTCATACAACATAACTTGAATACTGGAATTGCACATTTAATTAAGTATGTCACAAGATAAGTATTAGATTGTTTACCATAGACTTAAGCGGAAACATAGATCACATTTCAGGTCTTGAAGACAAGTGGCATATATAGTTTCAAACCAAACAATGCAAGCAGCAGTCTTTTTATTTAGCCAGCAAACTACATTTGGACTCACTTCAGAACATGTAAAATTTATTATTGTTGTTATTATTTAAAATATAAACAATCAACATCATATATATTGAAGTTAGATTTATGAATTCAAGTTGGTAAATACCGATGAATGTGGTGTAATGGTGGCGTGCTGTGAAACCTTGCTCATTTTTTTTTCATCCTACAACTTCTCTGTGAGTTG
Organism: Panax ginseng; assembly: GCA_020205605.1. NCBI lineage: Eukaryota > Viridiplantae > Streptophyta > Magnoliopsida > Apiales > Araliaceae > Panax > Panax ginseng. Next base: position 96,791,075 of record CM035147.1, read on the forward strand.
ATATAGGTTGTTCTGATTTTGTATTTACATTGCAGTTACTGCAGTGGATCTGAAGCAGACTGTGCAGGTTGATAAAGACCTTCAGATCCGTGCTTACTATGCAGGGCATGTAAACATCTTGAACCTAATCTCTAACTCTAGCACAATTTTTCAGAGCCTCATTAATTAAATCTATAGGCTTTTGTTGATGTCTGGAAACTGTTAAATGTTATTTTAACCTGGCATATGTATAACATGTCCATGACTTATCTGGCATATGCAATGTAATCCAAACATATCAAGAATAATTTCAAAACTATGCGGAATGAGCGTGTTAAGAATCTGATTTTATTTAGCATGTAGGCTAACTTAGGAATAGTGGAATACTAATTTCAAGTGGTTTTCTTGTTCCTCAATTATGTTCTAGTTTTTACAAGTATAACTGCAAGCTCATAAACACGATGCATAATATTCCTTTTTCTAGTTGTCATGTGAAGGTTCCAGGGGCCAGGGGAGGGGGCAGTAAGTATGGTATTGTGAAGCTAATTTTACTTTACTTCCATACTCTGTATAATATACGAAAGAAATTTTCTAGGTACTTGGAGCTGCAATGTTTTATGCTAAAGTGGGAGATACTGCAATAGTTTACACAGGGGATTACAATATGACATCTGATAGACATCTTGGAGCTGCCCAAATTGACCGGCTGCAGTTGGACCTCCTTATAACAGAGTATGGAGTGCTCTATATATAGTTATTTCATATATATGACTACATTTAAATCATCATCTATTTCCTATTAACTCATGAGTTTTCGTATATGAGGACATCTATAATTGACATGTTAAACACAAAGTTATATTAGTGCTCTGAAATGTCTCCTTGTTATCTCTGCTTCTATGGGCTGTTCTTTTGGCAGGAATTTGATAGATAAAATTTCAAATCTCGGGGATCTTAGTTAATTGTTTTATATATGTAATTATCAGGGTTTTGAATTTTTGTCAATATGTATGATTAATGGGAATTGAAAATACTGCCCGAAAAGCTTGGGTTTCTCAAATCCATTTCCGCATGATTATTGGTGTGGCTTATGGGATCATTTTTCTTTGATGTTGGGCATGAGTTTTCTGCTTTTACATAATTTTTACTTGAAACCTAGAGTTATGAAGCTTCATCAGAAGTAGAGAATGAATATCTCAGCCTATTTCTGTTTTAAATTGCTCCAGTAATTTTCTGGAAGGAAAAGGAAAGCGTTTAAGCCATATATTTGGAAACATTTTCCATTCTAAGGATTGGAAGCTTGAAGTTATGAAACTTAATTGCGAATATGTGAATTTTAGATCCTCACATTATATATATATTCACAAGATATATAAAATATGGGTTTTTAGTCTTGGAATTTTAAATCATGAGATTTGTCATTTCACGTGATTTGAAATTTGAAAAGAACACAGCCTTGAAGTTTTTCGTTCCCTAGGTCTAGTTGCAGAATAATCACACGTGAATACTGTGTTCCTATGGTTTGTCCTTTTTAGTTTATTCTGCTATTTTTTGATAGATAAATTTAGTTTCATCTGCAAGTTGATTCATACATATTTTTCACTTTTGTTTTTTCCTTTGATAGTCAATTTTGATTTCTCATTTGTCTACTTTTCTTTTGTATTTCATTTCTCTTTCACAGGCATACCTCTTGCAATTCTACGGAGATTTTTATGTATTTATATAACTTGTACTAGGGTGGAAACTGAAGAACCATGGAAATGTTTAGATACAGATATAAAATTTAACAAGCTCTTCCTTACTATCGAAGATCTCCACAATATCATATATTAAGCATTTCATACCTAATCCTGCAATCTTTTTCTTATGCCTCAACCAACCATGAGATAAGGTGGAGCGATGGGTTGCCTATTTATTACTATGTTGGCTGTACAGTCTTTTCACCATATCTATCTTGTCTCTTTTTAAATTTATTCACAATGCCTAAATTAAGAGCCTTCTATCTAGCGAGTTTGATTAATCCACTCTATCAGTCGTGTTTACTCCCCTCTGGCGGGTTTATGATAAATTAGTACTTATCTTATCTGGAGAAAAGAATCTAATGTATATTTATTGTTTGAGGGAAAAACTTTTGCAATCTGATGTCTTGGTCAGCGTTCTTACTTTGCACCAATAATTTACTTCTTGCAGGTCAACCTATGCAGAAACTATACGAGATTCAAAATACGCTCGGGAGAGAGAATTTCTTAATACTGTATGGGAACTCTAACCCGTGATATTTATAATATCTTTTATGTGCTCTTCTTTCTGAATTAGTTTGGACACTTAACTCTAATAGTTTTCTACTGTGGTCATTGTACGATACTGAAATACTTAACTAAAATAGTTTTCTACTGTGGTCATTTTATTTTAATTATAGGTTCATAAATGTGTTTCCAATGGAGGAAAGGTGCTCATTCCTACATTTGCTCTTGGAAGAGCTCAGGTACTCTCCTTAACTTCTCTGTAAATTACATTTCTGTAGGGTTTTAAATTACTGAACCTGATATTTACCTTTTCTTTCCAACCGTGTTTGACATATGTAATTTTGCTACCCTTTTTTTGTTGATAATGGTGGAATAAGTATTTTTGCCACCTTACCATGTCACAAATGCTATTTCTGCTCAAACATAACCAGCATATTCACAGGTGAATTGACTAATTAAACACATGGACAAACTATACTGGACAAGTTTGCATTTGTGTGGAAGCTGCATGCTTGAGTACTTTGTTGAGCCTCTACAAAGCAACTATTACAAACTGAATCCAACAATTTATCTTTGACATGTAATCCTAGCTGCATAGAGAAAAATATCTGGGCGCATTACCATTCCCTTATAATACATAGTAAAATGGTAACATAATGAGGAACAGACTGAGGGCTTGAAACTTAAACCTAGTGGAATTAATGCTCTGATGTCCCGACACTGTAATCAGAGCTCTCGGATACTCCAACTTTGTGGAAGCTAAGCTTGATTCCTAATAGATGAATTTTATAGGGATTTGCATGAGTGACTGATAATCCAAGTTTTGGATCACACCAAAATATTCCTATCCAAGATTTCTCACGATCACCTTTTGTGAAAGATGATGAGACCGCAAAGGGAATTACGAAGTAAATTCTCCACCAGAGAGATGTTAGTTAGAGCAAAGTTCCCAAGCCCAAACCTCACTCCATCCTAGGCCTACTATCCAAATCACAACTATGCAAATGTCCCTCATCTACTCCTTGCTTTGATCAAGTAAAATTCTTCATATCGTTTAGTGTATTGATGACTATAAAGTTATTCATTACTATCTTTTCAAGAGAATCAGCCGCACCCACCATAATCCCAAAAATGGATGTTCTAAAGTGAAACACTGAAGAAGGACAAACTTGAATTATCACATTCCTATCTATTAAGAAGAAATAAGCATATTTCCACTCATCTCTTTTTCTTGTGTTTTTTATATAGTCTTTTCATTTGTGAATTTTTGTTATTAGTGTATAATTTGAAAGTATTATGTTCTGCCATTATGTGGTATGCATTTCTGTTCATGACAGCAGTATGTCTTATACAATAGGAACTTTGTATGCTACTGGATGATTACTGGGAGCGGATGAGTTTAAAGGTTCCTATTTACTTCTCTGCAGGTCTGTGCTCCCTGTTTATTTCTTGTTTACTATTGGATAATTTTAATGTTTTCATGTTTTTTTATTTTTTAAAACTAATCATGTGAATTGTGATTAAGGTTTTGTGAATTAGCTCATAATGGCCTTGTGTCAAAAGGGATTTTATGTAAAATACACAAATACATGGCTTATGCACATATGTATGCTGAAACATATTAAATCATAAGTAAAAAAAATCTGAGAAAAACCATGCACCGTTAACACATCCAATTTAGAATATTGCCATCATTTCATATTTTCACTTCTCTTCTGGGTAAAATGCATCCAATCATTCTTGAGGTATAATGTAGTATTGCTACATTTCTAGATGGAGAAACAACACCTTTTCACTTGATCATGTCAGATGAATGGATTAAAAAAGAATACTATTTGACATATTTGCCTCCTGTTCTGCACTAATTTTCTTTTGGTTTTGATGTAAAATGTTTTCCTAAATAAATAAAGCCATGGCTTCTTAACAATCCGAAATATAATACTTTCATTTCAGTTTTGTCCTTGCTATTATTCAGTTTATTTATTTACTGTATGTTCCATCTCCATTTATATCCCAGTTAATCTTCTTCTTTTCTTCTCCTGTTATTTTCCATCAAATTTATAACACAATCACATATATCTGTATTAACTTTTTTAGCATCCATGTGCTTGAACGCTTTTTTTAGTCATCTGTCAATGAACTATGGCAATGAATATTCTAAAATTATCACTCTTTTGTGATGTATCTCATTTGATCTGTTTACTTTTTAAAAATATTTCTCTGTTCAGGTTTGACCATTCAAGCAAATATGTATTATAAAATGCTCATCAACTGGACCAGCCAAAAGGTGAAAGATACATATGCCACTCACAATGCATTTGATTTCAAACATGGTAAACCTTGCAATTCTAAAATTTAAATAATGGCAGTACTGCTGTGATTATTGAATTATAAACTCTTACAAGGCAACTATGTTTTAATTTCTTAGTATTAATATACAATCTCAGTGGCATAATTTTATCATCTACTATCATAGTTGGTTATATATTAAATTAGTTAATCAGTACCCAGCCTAGCTGATACTGCATACAGCTTTTGCTATGAAGGCAATAATATGTTGGTGGGTTTCTTGTTTTATTGGTTCTTTGGGGTTTCAATGTTGCAGTTAGCAGTTTTGACCGTTCCCTGATAAATGCTCCTGGACCTTGTGTTCTCTTTGCTACACCTGGGATGATCAGCGGTGGTTTTTCACTTGAGGTTTTCAAGCATTGGGCTCCATATGAAGCGAACCTTGTTACACTTCCAGGGTAATTTTCTCCTCAAATTTTTCTTTATCTTCTCTTGCATATGTTAGGTAGACATTTTGTTTGAAGTTTATTTATATGCATTGAAAGAAAACGTTACCTTGTTCAACTGGTTGAGCTTGATTATTTTAATGTTTCAGACCTCTTTTATATTTTATTTCCAGAAAAAATCTGTTCACTTGGCTATTCATACTACTTATATGGTAGTTCATAAAATTTGACTTTTCCTTCAATCCATCCTTGTTTTTTCTCCTAGATATTGTTTGCATGGAACCGTAGGACACAAATTGAGGCCAGGTAAACCCACAAAAGTTGATCTGGATCAAGACACTCAAATTGATGTGCGATGCCAAGTTCAGTTTTCTTTTATTCTTTTGAATTGTTCCTGCAACAAATATGTTAATCTTTATATTCTGATCAGTCAAGTACTTTTTTTTGGTTTACCTATTTCCAATTCTTTCATAAATTTAAATAATTAACCTTGTTATTGGAATATTCATTGAACTGGCAATGGCAATTTTTTTTTGGTCATTGTTGTTGAAATACAAAAATCTTGTAATGTCTTTTGTGGAAGTTAAAATTTAGTTATTCTCTAGGAATATTTGAACTATATATCTGATTTCAAGTCAAACTGTATGGCGTTCTAGAAATAAAGAAGACCAGAAAAAGTAATCAAAACTAATTCTTAGCATACCGACTTCTAATTGGTAGACTCCAAGAATCTTAACCTACTGACTGAAACACACCATTCCATAATCTACTTGTCCTAATGCAACTTGGAATATTAGTATGTGGCGAAAGTTGTGGTTAATTTCCCGGTTTCAGTACTCTAGTTTCATTTGCAATTGAAAGCTTGTAATACATACTTTGTAGTTTTGTATACAAAAATTTCAGTTCTTTCATTGATATGGAATCGTCCCAATATGAACTAAAATTTTCACAACCTGGATGAATTAGTTAGAAAGTAAAGTTCCCACTTTTGTCACCAAACCTTTGATCAACTACTCCTAAGTTCTGCTACTTGATGTCTTGCCTCATGCTGCCTTTTTTAAGTTTTCTTTTGAAGCTATTAGAAAGTTTGATGTCTCTTATTAGAAAATTGCTTGTTATATGTGCTCACAAATGGTCCTTTATTCACATTGTTCTGAAGTAATGGATCAGACCTCATTTTTCATTATGTTGTCCAATCTGCAAAGTTGATGTGGATGATTTTCTAAAATTTATCGACAAGGAAATGCTTCCTATTGCACACTAAGATGCTATCCAATGGTTTGGACTCAGTTAACTGTTGCACAATGGAATCTCTATTAGATTGAATTGGACTGACAATCTAAATGTACCCTGTTGGCTTTAAACTGGCTTGTTATATGTGGCTGCAGGCAGTGGCGAAGTCATGAAGTTTTAGCGATTGGGGTCAAAATTATTAGTAAGTTATAAAAAATTTGGCGGGGTTGAGGGGCAGCGCCACAGATAATTTTTTAATACTTTATATTTGGTCGAGACAAATGCATCCAAATATCCAATTTAATAATACTAACAAAGGGAAATCACAATTGATTTACGAAAACAAAAAGCGAGGTTGGAGAAATTGAAGAGAGTAATTTACATTACTGCAAGGGCACAAAGGCTGCAAGAGAGTCCACAGTAGAATAGAATCGCCTCCAGTCTCCACACTCGCATGTTAGCCGGATCCACCGGATACCATTCAAACCACTCATGAAAGACTTTAATGGTTCACGGTTTGTCTTTTGAGTGGGGTCAAAAATTGAGTGGGGTAAAAAAAAATTTAATTGATTTTAAAAATTGAGTGGGGTCAATTGACCCCACATTTCTAACTAACCGCCACTGGCTGCAGGTGTCTTGGCTTTTGTTAAGTTGTTGCCATTTCTTGTGTCTCAAAGGAGGTATAGCTTAGCAATAGGAGAACCCTTTTAAAATTTGCAACAAACTAGAATATTTATGCTTCATTATTTATATTTTCTTCTCCAGAAAATGTTGGTGATGATTAGACATTTCAAGATACAGTGATGACGATGAGTGGCCAGTTTACTACATTATATTATATACATGATAATTGGTTTAGATTCATGATACTCAACTTGGAGTTTTCTCTTTTCCTCCTTGAATGGGTGTATGAACCCTCAGGTTGTATCCTCTGATAAAGAACAAAATAGGTGCAGTTTTTATTATTTATTATTCTTGTCATAACTTACTATTAGGTTATGCTCTTGTTGGTTTAGCAAAGTGAAAGCGCTTGCTGACCTTGACAGCATAATACATGTTGGACGTAAAAAACATTTGTCTTGTGCCCCTGTCAACAACCTAAATAAAAGTATGACTTGTGCTTCCTAGATATGAAATGGCACTTTTCTAGATGGTATACACAATAGTCGTTTTTCTGGATAACGATATCTTGTATTTTTTTTTTTGTTTACCTGTAGATTCATCAGTTATCTTTTAGCCCTCATACAGATTCCAAAGGAATTATGGATCTCAAATCAAGTTTCTCTCTCCCAAGAATGTGATACTTGTACGGTGAAAAACCTAAGATGGTTACTTTGAAAGATGCAATTCAATCTAAATTGGGTATTCCGTGTTATGATCCTGCAAATAATGAGACTCTGTACATTTCTTCAAGTCACTATGTGAAAGCTGACATCTCAGACACATTTACTCGAAGTTCACGGAGTCCAAACTTGAAGTTCTCAAAAACAAGTTCAGGAGGGAACTCTGATTTAGGCTCCAAGGAACTCATGTCCCCGTTGCGGGTATGTGATGATAGAGTAAGTGAAGGGATCTTAAGCATGGAGAAAAGCAAGAAGGCAAAAGTCGTCCACCAGGACGAGCTTCTGGTCATGTTGGAAGCTGAAAAGCATGAAGTGCAGTTTGCAAACTGTTGCCAGGTAAATATTGGCAATCTGGGAATCATCGAAAAATGCTCCTGGCTTCATCTATTATTTGTAAAACTTACGAATGAACTAGCAGAGGTAAACATCCAAGATTGTGGGGAATATCTTCAAGTAGAGTCCTTCAGCATTTCTGTTTGTTTGAAGGACAACTGCCCTCATAGATTGAATAACACTACATCTTTCAGTAAATCTGAAGCAGTAGTATATTTTTGTTGCTCTTGGTCAGTAGCAGATGGGCAATTGGCTTGGAATGTCATATCTCACGATGAGGAAGTTGGACTTGGTGCTGCTTAAAGGCCGCCTGCATCTAATCCTGAGAAATTTTCTTAGCTGATTGCAGATTCCGGATACCAGTTTACCTGAGTTTACCGGTTCCTCTACAAGGGATCCATTTCTGAGTGTAAAATGTAAAATCCGAGTGTTTGAACACTTGTGCATAATTGTTGGAGATATTGCTAGAAAAGTAGTTACTACTACATATTACTGGTGAGTGGCTGTACCTACATTTTCTTTTCTTTCTTCTGAATGTTTATCTACTCGGCCGGAGTAAATTTTGCTCGACTGTCTTCTGAAATTTTTGCTTCCAGATATTCGTAAAAAGATTCTATTATTTGCCAATAAAATTATAAAATGTTTAAATCAAATATTATTTCTTTATTTAATGTCATGGTGATTAAACTTTGATTGTTATATAGGTAAGGTGGTGCTTAATTACCACCTAAAGAATGTCAGAATAAATACAAGGAAAATAATATATATATATATATATGTCACGTGTGCGATGAGATAGAATAAAATAAGAGTATTTTAATTCTTACATAAGATATAAGATATGTTAATCATAATTCGATCTAAAACTTTATTAATTGAATAGAGAACATGAGTTATAATTACATATAAATATTTAAGAGTTGCAATTATATAATGTCTATAATAAAGATTGATATTGTAATATACAAATGTAATGTGCACTCAAATTTTACACTTTTGTTTACTTTTGCACCCTAAAGCTGAAAAAGGTGGCTAAGTACACCTTTTTTAGCTTCATTATCGTAACAAAACACACACTTTCTTTATTTCACGGTTAAAAGTGACCTAGGCTAATTACAGTAACTTGAAGTTTGGGGTGCAAATTGTCTTTTAGTCTTAAAATTGGCAAAGATAATTAATTTTAAATAAAAATAAAATAATTTTAAAATAATTAATTTTAAATAAAATACAATTTTTTATAAAATTGTGTTTAAAACAAATTTACAAAATTGTAAAATACAATTTTTTTTTACAAAATTGTGTTTAAAAACAGAATTTTTAAAACTTGTAAAATAAAATTCTGTTTTGTTTAGACAATTTTTTTTTAAAAATTCTGTTCTTACAAAACTTTAAAAAAAAATCTGTTTTTACAAAAAATTGTAAAAACATAATTTAGAAATTCTGTTTTTGTTTTTAAAACAGATTTTTTTTAAACAAATTTTATTTTACAAGTTTTTAAAAAATTCTGCTTTTGTTTTTTAAAAAATCTGTTTTTAAAATATATTGTTTTAAAAAAATTATGTTTTTGAAAATTCTGTTTTAAAAAAAATTATTTTTAAAAACAAAAACAGAATTTTTTTTCTGTGGCAAAATGATTTTTTTACTTGAATGATTAATAATTAATTTTAAAAATAAAATAATCACTTTACAAGTTAATTATTAATCATTAATTCTAAATATTTATTTTAATTTTATTATTTTATTTATTTTAATTTATAATTAATTATTTTAAAAACAAAAACAGAATTTTTTTTATGTGGCAAAAATAATTTTTTTTAACGGAATGATTAATAATTAATTTAAAAATAAAAATAAAATAATCTTTTTACAAGTTAATGATTAATTATTAATCATTAATTCTAAATATTTATTTTGATTTTATTATTTTAATTATTTTTATTTTTAAAATTAATTATTTAATTTAAAATTATTTATTTTTGCCGATTTTTAAGACTAAAAGATAATTTACTTTTGGAAATTTGTGTTCTGACATTAATCGATCACTTTTATTGATTAAATGAAGAAAATGTCTTTTTATTACGATATAATAAAGTTTAAAATGTACTTAGATATCTTTTTAGTTTAAGATGTAAAAATCGATAAGAATATAAAGTTTGGAGTTCAAAATGTCTTTTAGTCTAAACAGTTTATTAGCAGTAGAATTGTAGTCGTACAATTATTCCGAATCTGTCAGAAATAATAATCGGAATTTACTGGATAAGCGAAACCAAACAGCTCCTTAGCCTCACTATAGCGTCTGTCTTCATTTCAATTCAGCAGTGTTTCCAAAAGAAGGAATTATGAGACTAATAACTTTTTATTTCTCTCTCTAATTTAATGGCGGAGATGTCAACGACGAACACCACGTTGCCGTTACTCCGGCCACGGCAAGGAGAGACGAGGACTGCGACTCTAGCGACACTGCTAAGTCGGGCCTCGAGTCGTCGTGGAGCGTCTATGATGGTACGGGGAGACTGCGGCGCGACAATTGGAGGAGCGGCGCGCTGACTGGGGTACTCGAAGCCGGTGGTAGCGCTGGACATTTTGTGGAACCTTGCGTTTGTAGTTGCATCAGTGGGGATGCTGATTTGCACGGCGAAGGAGCGGCCGAATGTACCGATTAGAGTTTGGATCTGTATTTACGCAGCGCAGTGTTTGGTGCACGTGGTGTTGGTGTGGTTGGAGTATAGGAGAAGGAATACGAGGAGAGTTCTGGACACAGAGGCCTATTATCAGTATTCTGATGAGAGTCGGGAGGAGGATGAGGAGGAAAGGGTGGGGGTTTTAGGGATTAATAATAGGTCGAGGTGAGTTAAATTTAATTTGGATGCAATATTGCCCTGTAGTTTTAGCATTATGAGTAACAATGTTATAGCTGAAAGTGATTTAATTTCTGTGAAGAAATTAACTACTAGTTTTCGAACATTTAAGCTTTAAATTTTTATTTATATAAAAAAGATTGTTAAGTTCATGGTGTATTTTTAGCATTTTAAGTTTTTCATGTATCATTTTGTTTAGATTGGTTAGTAGTTTTACAGGATGCCAATATAAATTATACTCCTCCTGTCCTAAAATGTGAGTCCCATTTTCCTTTCTTGCGGTCCTGTCCAATTCCGATCATAAGACTAATAAATGGCATGATGGTCCAATTTTGCCAAGGTGATTTGAATTTGGATATTTGTTAAAATGTGTGGGCATTTCTCTCTTTCCTGAATGTTGCTTCATCTGTTTGATTAAACAACAGTTTTATTGCGAAAATATTTGGAACTGATTTGTGTTTGGGTGTATATTCATTGTTCACTATGTTTGAAATTGATCAAGGTTTCCATACACCTCAATGCTTCACTTATGCATAGTCGTTACAAGAAATTGTTGTTCCTGAAATATAACAATGTTGCTTCTTGTTCATATTGGGCATTGGTTCCTGAGGCTATGCTTGGTGTTATATTGACCTAGTATACTTAGCAGTTAGCAGGACCTAAAGATAGTGCAGAATACATGAGATATTTAATTGCAGATATCTTAGAATTCAATTAAAAAAAATTACCTGGGAAAGGTTATGGGTTACTTGAGCTTGCTTTGTTTGCTGCTGTATACGTTTACTGTATTCCCAATTGGCCCTCCTTTGAGACCGTGGAACCATTGCCAAGATCCCAAAGCCATTTTTGAATTTTCATTTTCTGTTTTGTGTCTGGTTCTCACTATAGATAATAAAATGTGTAAATATGACTTCCCAATTAATCTTTTCAGCTATATTTACTTGATTTGTAGTGGTTTGAAGTTGATTTTTACTGATTCCTGGATTTGTGGCATTTCAGTTTTGCTAAAAAATGTGAATCTGCAAATACAATGCTATCATTTCTGTGGTGGATGATTGGCTTCTACTGGGTAGTCTCCGGGGGTGAAATCCTTTTGCAGAGTGCTCCACATCTGTATTGGTATGTCTGTATTGCTGGAACCGATTGATTTCAAGATCCTTTCTTTAACTTTCGTTTGTAATGAAGAGGCGATGCTTGTGTTCACTTTTTTTTTCCTTTGAACTTTATGGTGTTCTTAAATGACTAATAATATATTACGAAGTTATATATAGTTAGGTACTAGGTAATATATCTGTCGGAATGTTCTGGGTAGTTATCTATTTGTTTAAGATGCAACATTTCCAATAAGTAATGGATGCTTTTCCTTAACATTATATTTTGCATCAATACAGGATTAGATGTTAGTATAGATGTATGACCAAACTGACTGCTTCCAATAGCAGGTTGTCAAGGAGTTTATTCTTGGTGGAGATCATAGTTCGGGTTCTAAGTTAAATTATCTTTTTCTTCTTGTTTTGTGTTTGGGATCATAGTGGATTTTTAAGAGATTGATATATGGTTTGTTAAGAAGAATATTCACTAATGACGATGGAATAGGTTCATTTTGGATTGCATTGATGACACTGCTTTATAATTTAATGTCTGTTGCAGCTCTTTATCCGCATAATACTGATTGAAGGTGGCTGTGATAATGTTTTGCTTGAGCAGTACATTGGTATTTTTAATTTCCCCCCATCTTTTTATGAGTAAAAAACATTGAAAAAGAGTTAACTAGAAAAGCATATATTAAGTATCAGTTTTGGAACATACTCCATGAATATCTCATTTGGTGCTCCTTGACTCTTGTAATTGTTGTCAAGAATAAGCAATTTTTCACAATTGCAAGTCTCTTGGAGCAATAACCAAAACAATTTTATAGAAGCAGAAGACTAGTCTAATATTTTATTCACCTCAGTAAATCCATATTTATTAGTTATAAATTACAATATTTTATAATGAAAGTGACTGTCAGTTGCAGACTTTCACCCCCCAAAACTCTTATATAGAATTTTTGCAGGTTGACCGTGGTATTTCTAGCATTCGATGTGTTCTTCGCCATCTTTTGTGTTGTTTTGGCATGTTTGATTGGGATTGCTCTTTGCTGCTGCTTGCCCTGCATAATTGCAATTCTTTATGCCGTTGCCGGGCAGGTAAGATACAATGATCTAAGTTTTTTGTGCGGACTTCAAATTCTTGTTGATGTGTTTATTCTTATGTAAATATATAGGAAGGTGCATCAGATGCTGATATAAGTATCCTTCCAAAGTACAAGTTTCAAATTTGTAATGATGAGGAGAAGCCTCCAGTTGGAGCTGGTAGAATGGTTCCCATTGCAACAAGCAGTGGGTATCTGGCCAGCCGACGTATTATTTTAGCGAGGATGCAGTAAGTGTGTTATGTTTGTGTTTAAAAATGCAAATTATTAGTGCTGATCTTTTTAGCTGAAACTTTTATCCAAATTATAGAGGCAACAAAATGTTCATTAAAATAGATTGTTAAATCCTTATTAAATACATACACACACACATATTTATTTATTGTGCTCAAAGCTATGTAGAAATGAATCTGCTCCATTGCTCATCAAAGAATCTTTAATAAATTTTGACCTCAAATTTTCTAGCTATTTTCTCAAGGATATTTTAGTTCTTGATTTCTTTTTTTATGCGAAGGAATTTTGGTTCACCTTTTTCTTCTTTTTAATTCTGTAGGACTGCTGTATATGTCTCAGCCAGTATGAGGACCAGACAGATCTTCACTCTCTCCCCTGTAATCATCATTTCCATTCTACATGTGTTGTGAAGTGGCTTAAGATGAATCGACTTGTCCGCTCTGCAAATACAACATCCTCAAGGAAATGAAGAGGTTTGAAGTATATGAATTGGGCAATAAAAGTAACCTCAGGTTCTGATATTCACCTTGTGTCTGAATGTGCGGAGAAATCAAGGCTGAAAATAAGCTTCCTAAATATTCCTCAAAATAAGTTGTTGCAACCAATTTATTAGTTTATGCTGTCTCAGCCTCTAGGAGATATGTTGTTATTTCTTGCCTTGCTGGTTTTGGAAAACAAACCATTAGTCTCTAGTCATTTGTATATCTGTACTGCCTTTTGTTTTGGGGTTGTTAGTTGTGAGAAGAAAAGGTGAGTGAACATAATTATGTGTACAGTGTTAATTCAGTGTAATACTCCATAAATGTAGTGATTATTTTGCTTAATGAGTTCCTTTTGCCATGAAATTTGATTGGGTCATATGTATGTATACTTTGTTGATGTTGGTAAGTTGTAAATTTTCTCACCTCTGGCGAACACAATTCAAAAGCTTTTTCTGCACATTTGACTGAGTTATAGGTTTGATATATCTCATTTTCTAATTTCTGGGATCTTGGGTTTCTGGACCTCTTAGAGCAGAATATGGTGCCATTAGCTAATCCATTGAGAGAGAGGTTTTTAGGTATGATGTGAGATTGCTGTTGGGCGGACTACCTGGCCTGCAAAGTAGCTGTTGATCAGTTGGCTGGTTTAACTCATCAGGAGACTGTGTTTTGGGTTGCTTGCTTGCTCTGAAGTGGAATTAAGAGATTCAGAATCTACTTTAATCTTTGTTTAAGTTATTCTCCGAGTCAAATCTTCAATATGAAATAAAAAATGAAAAAGAGACAGTCCTCTGTAATTAATTAGTATTTTTTTGGGGGTTGAAATTAAATGACTACCGATCAAGATTCAAGGCCATTGTAGGAATCAAGGTTGGAACATAATGGGATTATTAGTCCATTTCAAAGGGTCATAATCTTTGAGCCTTGATTCTGAACAAATGTAAAAAAAAGTGCTTCTTAATCTTAAAGAGGGACGGTCACCATTTTCAAAATAGACAACAAGTCAAGTATGCCAAAAAGTTTTTAGAGATTAGCTTAATTTTCCACATCATAATATTGATACCCCACACGCCCTGCTGTAAACTTGAATACCAATTTCTTTACCTTAACTAAAAAGTCCAATAACTGCATTACAGGCCGCAATTCAAGATTGTATAGTCTTGAGGAGATTGGGAAATTGTGCTTTAATAATGTAATTAATTTCCAAACCGAGTATTCCGAATTAAATCAATTGAATTTTAAATATTGAACCTGACGATTGGTTTTATCCGAATATTATTATTGTTAGTAAGTACTCGTATATGTGTGTGTTCACCTCAACATCAAATATCAATCAATGTGGAAGGAAACAAAATTGGAATTCTACGAGACTATGGGCAACAATACATGCACTATCAACTAAAATTTGTAGATAAAACAAACTGTAGTATTGGATTTGATGATGATACAAATAATAATGGCAAATCCACTTTGAATTAATAAAATTTAAAATTAACATGACATAACTTTCCTTATAAATCTTGTTTTGAACTACTACTAGTATTCTTTTCAATAGCATGTCAACAATATTAATTTATTATTTTAAAATGAATGGACTATTTAATATTTTAAATAAAATCCTACAAAGATACCCTTGACATTTAAATAATCTAACTTATTTTTGTTTAGTCATACTTTAACTAGATTTTTCATAGGTACATGTTTAGCTCTATATAATAGTAGTACTCCAAAATTCAGTTTCTAAAGCTAAATTCAATAACGCTCATAACTATAACCACCAAAATTTAATAACTACATGTTTTTTCATAATATATGGAAAGTTTGTTAAATTTACCTAAAAGTAAAGGAAGAAAAAACACCTCTCTCCGTGCTCTTCATTTTTTTTCCTTAAAAGAATATTGTTTAAAAAAAAACAATGAATGAGGAAATTAAATTTTTTGGTTATTTTCGTCATCTTAAGAAATATGTATATATATTACCTAGTCGGGCTATAATGACAGTCGTTAAGTCGTCATCATGAAAATAATTACAGTAGTGAAGCTAATAGCTATATATAAAAAAGTCTTACAATGTGTACATATATTTTTTCCCACACATATATATATATATATACATACGTGTCACGTCTTCAAATTATATAGGCAGTATGATTTATCCCAAACTTTGAATGAGCTAGGATGATTTATTAGAGTGACCAGAAAATTCAAAATCAATTGTATTTTGTTATATATATATATATATGTTAGCTATATCCCGTGCCTCCGACACTACATGGACGATGAGATTTACCCCAAACTTTAGACGGTTCAGATGATTTATTAGAGTGATCGGAAAATTGTATTTGTTATATATATGTATAGTCCGGATCTTAATCTACCATATCCAACTCACTTTGAACTTCACTTCTTTTTTAGTAGATGGACGGACGGCCGGTTCGGTCATATAACCGTCGTCTATACTTTTAACGACGGTTAACATATAACGTCGTTAATAGTATATACGCAGATTGTATAATACGGCCGTGTCGTCAATCCGTCGTTAAAAGATAGTGAGTTGAATGAAATGAATAATTAACGAGCTTAACAGTAATGAAACCAACATAGTTTGTTTGTCCTTCCAAGACAAAAACTTGAACCTAGCAAAAGAAAATAAATAAAGGTAGGCAGCAAAAACTTTCCCGAGAAAATTCAGTTTCTTTCGTTTGATAATACAGTTCGATAATTTTATACTTATTTTTATTTCCTTTTTCCGTTTAGATCTAGCTATAACATAATTACAGACCGACTCTTCAACTGCCCAACTTATCAATATACAAATTCGTTTTTCCGTTGGAGATGTTTCGATTCGAGCAAGAGAAGATCAGGAAACGGCTTTGATTTTGCTGTTCTAGTCCGTTCTGAGACGAAATTCTAGGGTTTTTGCTATGGCAGACGGTCTTTCTGCGATTCCTGCTTTTGTCCTTCGTAATCTATCTGATAAGCTGTACGAGAAGCGGAAAAATGCTGCCCTAGAGGTATGATTCTCTCTTTCACTCTATTTAAAAGGCTACTACTGTTTAGTTTTCCAAAAACTGGATCATCATGTTTGGTTAAATGCTGTAACAGGTGGAAGGAATTGTTAAGCAACTGGCGGCAGCTGGAGATCATGATAAGATTACGGCTGTGATCAGTTTATTGACTAATGAGTTTACCTACTCGCCACAGGCGAATCATCGCAAGGTTAGTTATTTGTTCAGAGATAACAATTGCATTGGTGAATTTATGTCTAGAAATTGGATCTTTTGTGTTGATGTATTTGACTTTTGATTATTTGTATTTTGGTCTTCGATAGGGAGGATTGATAGGATTGGCTGCGGCAACTGTTGGCTTGACTGCAGAAGCTGCACAGCACCTGGAGGTAGGGTTTAGGATGTCAAGAGTCATTTTGTTTAGAAATGTTACTGATACCAGTAGAATTGCTGGTTGTTTTAGCCTTAATGTGTGGACAATTGGGAAGTGTGAGAATTTTGATGTATGTTTTGGGATGGTATATGATAGATAGCTCAAAATATTTATATTTATTGTTCTAAGTGAAACAATGAAGAACTTGTAGTGAAGGCTTAAGTCAATAAAATTTGCATGAGACTGGGAAAGAAATGGTAAAACCAGAGAGTGTCACAGTAGTTGATGTTACAAGTGTGACCACATTGCATTCTAACATATAGAAGAAAAAAGATTCCTGGGATTTTTTATACGGAGAGAGAGAGAGATCACATTGCTACTTCTGAAGTGGGTCTTTGTTACACCTGTAATATTGAGTAATTTTTGGGTAATTAAATGTGATAGGCTATGCAAAAGGGAATTCCTCCTTCTGTCCAAACAAGTATAACCTGGATGAGACTCGAACCTTGAACCTGCAACCACCTGAAGGTGGATGGATTTTTTACTACTACGTTACCATTTTTGTCTTACTATGTTGCATCAACCAAGTCTTATCCATTAGCAATTGTTTTGGTATCTTCAATCAATCATTAAATGGACGAGATGTCATTGCTTTAGTAATTTTTCTACAAAACCAGTTTGTGTTCCGTCAAATAGGCATGGCTTACCAAACTTATTATCCTAAGAGGATGCAATGAACCCTACGGCTTTAACTTGACTTCCTTTCTGGATATAAGAAATAATTATTGAAAATAATGGATATAACATCTGTCGTGACACTAAATAAGTTATCGACAACATAATGTGACATAATTTAAATTAATGAGTGGCACATTTATAAATCCATTGACATTTAATAAATACAAATTTCAAATAAATTTATTGAGTGGCACATTTATAAATACATTGACACTCGATAAATACAAATTCAAATACACTCATTTACAAATATGTCACCCATTAATTTACAATACGTTGTTTTGCATGCTCCTTTAGATAACTTATCTAGTATTTCACAGTAGATGTTTTCTTGAAATTATTATTTATTTTCAGTTGAATAATATAGAAATACGTCTATAGGAGTGATCAAGTAATCTTTTCTGGATATACAATACTTTGCTTATTTCTAGTCATTTTTCTAACTACCTACCCAGAGGTGTTTGCCTTCATGGGAAGTCCTCCTAAATAGGTAGACCAGTTGTGTACTCTTGGTATACGCGGGTTCTGTTTCCCTCTAGTCCTTTTCTGGATATACAGTTACTTACCGAAGAATATATAATATACTATATGAAGCGTGATATCAAGGCCACGCTTTAAGTTGAGGACAAGAAAACAGAAAGGTCATATTCATTAAGTAATATATTACTAGGCTTTTGCTTCTAAGCTTTTGCTTCTAAACAATGAAAACAAATAACAAGCTGCACGAGAAATATTAAAAAGGGTAGCATGAACTAAAATAACTTGAACCAGAATTAAGGTGCAACTTACATACCAGAAAAAGGACAAAAGATTAGAATATTTGTGCTAAAGTATATAAAAATACATTAACTCAACTTCAAAGAGTAGTGATTTTGAAAATATTCTAAAAGCTAAAACAACAAATTCATACTATATCATTAGACTTTCTAACTCCACTTTTAATATGAATGGGTCGTACAACTTTGTAGGCCTTTTGTTTTGTTATGGGATATACTCTGATTGGTTAGTCTTCTATTTGTACAAGAATTAGCCCCTACAAGATTTATGAAAAAATAGACTTGAAAAAATTGGTAAAAAGAAATTAGACTTTACTCAACCAATTTGATGACTAGACATCTTTATTAGGTATTATATGTATTCCCAATTTGCCATTTTCATTTGCATATGTGGATCATTTACTTGAGAATATAAGTGAAATTAACGTTATTCAATGTTCTAAAAAGCGCTAGGTAGGAGGTGGGCGGCCGGGAACTTAGGTGGAATTTTTTATTTTAATCTAATTTTAATATTGTATCTTACATTTATTCAAACAAAACAATAATATAAAGCAAAACAATCTATAATTAAGGCCTTTGCTTAAAGTTCTAACCCATATTCATATTGTCAATGCCAAAGTTCAAACACAAACATGCAATTATTCAAAGTTCAAACATATCTTTAACGTATTAGTTTTATTCATAAACAAGATTACTATTAAATAATAAATTTTAAAATTTCAAGAATTCAATTCAATATTAAAACTTAAAAAACTAAACATAAATTTAAGAATTATATTGAATTAAACTAAATATTACAAATGTATCATTATTTATATAATTTGAAGTTGGTACAAGTTCAAAAAATTGCACATATTATAAAATTATCCATTTTGACTTGTTATTGTTCACTTATTGTGATTTAATATGCTACAATGTGCATTATGAATATGGTAAATCATTAGAAAAATAAATATATCAAGATCTGGTTTGGTTAGTTATTAAAATTTTAAAAAAAATCTCCACCTAGACCCTGCCTAATTTCCTGGAGGGATTTTTTTGCCGCCTTGGGCCTAGGTGAGGCGCCAGAGGCCCAGAGGGGGCCTAGTGCGGGAATTTTTTGAACACTGACGTTGTTTTAAAATATTGAATGGAGCTACCTACCAAAAGATTTTAAGCCCATAGCTGATTCAGTTTAGTAATTTTCTATCCTGAATTGGTGGGCACCAGGGTTTGCAGGAGAATTTTCTATTGTCTGTTATATTTGTTGAGCTATTCATTTTTGCTTTCAGTTTCTTTCCCTTATAGAGTTTCCCAAATGAAAATTACATGTAAAGGTGCAGTAAACCATGTCCGTTAATGGTTTTAAGTATTTGTAGTGTACTTTTGCGTTATGTATTATATAAATAGATTTGTCCATTTGATTCATGCTCAATAGTGAAACTTTTCTGTTGATTAGTTAGTTTGCTGAAAACTCTTTCCTGTTTGTCCATTCAATATATTATATTTGAAGTTCTTGTTTGTATTTTTCACTCATTATCCTTATCTGAATGCAATCTTGCAGCAAATTGTACCACCAGTAATAAATTCTTTCTCTGATCAAGATAGCAGAGTTCGTTATTATGCGTGTGAAGCTCTATATAACATTGCAAAGGTTAGAATGAACGGGTTTATTGCATCATTGATCTTGCTGCTTTTTTACTTTCTATGCACATTTTTGTCTTATATCATGCTGCTTTGCAGGTTGTGAGGGTGATTTTATTGTGTTCTTCAATCAGATCTTTGATGCTTTATGTAAACTTTCAGCAGACTCAGATGCCAATGTACAAAGTGCTGCTCATCTTTTAGATAGACTTGTAAAGGTATGCCTTTTTTTTAACCCGTATACATGTGGATTTCTTCCTAATATATTTTAATAGATAATTTCTGAACTTTAACCTTGTGCTTTAACTCTTTGTTGTGGAAGCAGGACATTGTCACAGAGTGATCAGTTCAGGTGTGTCATTTTTTTTTTAATACAGAATATATTTCTTTGGTGTTTAAAGATTACGGTTTGTTGTTTTTCTATAAGACATTATATAGGTTATGGTTTTTATGGTCAGCATTGAAGAATTTATACCATTGTTGAGGAGCGTATGAATGTCCTCAATCCTTATGTCCGCCAATTTTTGGTAGGATGGATCACCGTATTGGACAGTGTTCCCGAGATATTGATATGTTGGGTTTTCCTTCCTGATTTTCTTGATGGTACTGGTCATAATATGAAGTTCATAGATGCCAGCTATGTATGTAATTCATTTACCTCAAAAAAGTTCACATGGTTTGATGTAATTTCAGGCCTATTTAATATGTTAAGTGATTCTAGCCATGAAATACGACAACAAGCTGATTCAGCACTCTCAGAGTTTCTTCAAGAGATCAAAAATTCTCAGTAAGGCTTCTTTTAGATTCAATGTAATAACTTACGTTTTGATGTTTCTAGTATTTTGTTACCTGTGGGTTGCCTTCTTTTGAAAGGCATCATAACAGCGAGTTTTAGTTTCAGATGCTGTTTCATAAGGAAGATGGATGTGTTAATATTATGATTGTATAACAAAGAAAGTTGTTAGAGTATATCATTAATCATGTTTATTTTAAAACAAATTTTATGTTCATTTGTAATTTTCTGACTCGAGCAGTGCTACTCTTGAAGTCTGTAGATTATGGTGCATGGCTGAAATACTTGTGCAGAGGCAGCTTCCCGGATGAATTTACTCGGTTAACTGCTATTACTTGGGTATTGAAATTCACACATAATATCCAAACACATGAATTCTTCCATATGGTGTTGTTTCTTGCCAGAAGTTTTCCTCCCCCTCCTTTTTGACAGTATTTGGGCAATAGGATGCTAACTTGGTTAAAATTCGTTCAGATCTGTTTCAATGCAATAATTTGTTGTGCAGATAAATGAGTTTGTAAAACTTGGTGGGGACCAGCTTATTCCATACTATGCTGATATTTTAGGAGCCATTTTGCCTTGTATAGCTGATAAAGAAGAAAAAATCGAGTTGTAAGTCAATTTGCTCTCCTGGTTTTTAAACTAAATATCTTCCAGTCTTTTGGTTTTGCCACTCCTTGGCCGTATACTCAGCAAGTTTGGTTGTGCAACGTCTTATATGTTTTAATTGCTTTTGCTGATGATTATCAGGTTGCTTTCGAGAAACTAATGAAGAACTTTGCACTATGGAGGCTGATCCAGCTGAAGGATTTGATGTTGGAGCAATCCTCTCTATTGCAAGGAGGTGTAATTCTTGTTACTTGGAAAAAAAGTCTATATTTAAAGGTTACTGATAATTTGCATCTGTTTGGTATAACTTTTGTCTCTTAAATATCAAGAGCAAAAGTAGTACCAAAAAACTTTTTCTGGCAAATTTGATAAATTTTACAATACTAGATACTGATAGTATTTATGCATATATTCTGGGTTATACTGAGTTTTTAATATTTTTTAATAAATAAATTTTATTTTATTTTAATTTCATTTATCAGCCAGTTGTCTAGTGAATGGGAGGCTACTTCCGAATTGAAGCATTGCACTGGATGTCAGCTCTTTTGAATGAACATCGTGCAGAGGTAATAAGAATTTGTTTGCCTTATGTAGATAGCCTTTTTTAATGCCGTTATTATTGAAAAATCCTAATTGCTACTATTAATATTTGGAGTAACTACTAACTGTTGCAAAATTATGGCCTAGTGGGACTTGGACTGCTATGCAAAATTGGCAGCGTGGCATGGAATGCACTAGTTTTTTGCTTGTGTGCATATATTTGCAATTAAACATTATGATGTCTATTAGTCTTTTTTTAGATTATTCTTTCTCCTTGGCTCTCTGTCTTTTATTTTGTTTTATATTTATTCTCAAAACCTATTCTCTGTATACTTTTTATTTTCTTTAGACATAATATTTATTATGTTTTGCAAGATAGTGTCATAATAGGCGGGTGATAAGTAGTTTCTTCTTGTTTTTTGTTTGGTATTTATAACACCAGATTCTTGCCCGACGAGAGTCTCATTCGTTCCTTAGAAATTTATTGTGGGGACAGAAAGCGATGTATAAGTAACAATTTTTTTTACATGGGAGGCAGAGAGGCTGCTTCAATTTCCTCACGACTAAGTCTTTGTGGAATGTGAATTTTATGTTATTTGGTATCCCTTGATTCATACCCAGGACTTTTTTGACCTGCTTGTTAGCTGGTGTTGGCGCTTAGGACACAGCTCTTTTACTTTTTAAAACTTAATTTTTTGTCGTTGAGATGCTAAAAATGTTTTAACAGAAAATCAAAGCTATAACCACTAAAAGGAAGAAGAATTGAATTTCCCACAGGCGTGGAGGAAATTGGCAGCCAAACAAATGGGGCGCGGGGCTAAGAAGGGTGCAGTGAGATTTCAAAAGGCAAACCAGGGAAGAACCTAAGGAAAAAAAGTAAAAAAGAAGTACGTGTCTCTGAAGATTTATCAAGTTGGGAAATACTGGGGCCATATACTATCTTATCTGATTTTTCCGTTAATTTAGTGGTAGGCCGTAGACACATTTGTCCTTTGTTACTCTTAAATTATCACTTGCTCTGTCCCCATAGCAATTTGTTATCCTCTACATAAGTTAGTACTTTAATATTATGTGGTATAATCCTACTGTTGCTTTAAATTGTTGTAAACCGTTTGAGGGAAAACCCACAACTTTCCTTTTAAATCTTCTCGATTCTGTTCTGAGTGTTGAAACTAAGAAAACTTGTGCTATGATACTGAAAATCAATGGTGATTGGTTGCTTCGGTATGTCTTGAATATTTATTGCCTTGAAGAGTTGTCATTGCATTTTTGTGAATGCCCAATGAGTCAAAAGACATTATCTGTTCTTGGTCTTTGCTGTAAATTTCTGTGCATACATTTTTGTAATTTTCCGTGACTATCGTTTTGACTATGAAAGGTTCTCACTTTGTTTTACACTTGAAACAGGTTCTAACTTTTCTGAATGATGTTTTGACACTCTTTTGAAAGGCACTATCAGATCCCTCTGATGAGGTAATCTTTCTTCCTGCTGCTAGTTGTCCTGTAGAATGTTAATTATTTCCTCAAGTTGCTTCTCTATATTCATTTTTCCGTTCTTTTTCCTGTCATGATGTATAGTTGCTTGCTAGCTGATGTTTCACTATCAATGTTGGTTCACTAGAATTATATAAGCGAAAACCAGAACTCCCATTAAGAAAAAAATAGAACCACGTGCATGAAGAAAGTAATATTTGTACCAGGTGGAGATGTTTTTAAGTCTACTGTGGTGCTATTATTACTGAGGCTCTATAATTGGAATCCCATTGCACACCAAACCTGCAGACAAGGACTCAAGCGTGATATAGGTAATTGAGGCGATTAGAAGTTTATGTGGTTCATCAAGTATCATCTGTACACAAAAGCACAACTATGAAAAGTGGACTATCAAAAATGTATGCAGCCATGTCAGATTTCATGATAATACAAAAGATGGGTTTCCACGAAATTCTGTTCATTACATTTTTGGTAGCTGATTCGGAAGAATGTATTGCATTTTACAGATAGAGATATCTGGCCTCACCCTGCATGGGCAAAATATATCTCAGTGTAAAACCACAAGATTTTATGTTGGTTAGTTGCAGGCTGGGGAGCAGAATACAAGACATGCACACAGTTGGCCAACATCCCTGGGATATTGCGTCTCTGAAAATAGGATAACTGAGAATACTACTTGTATACTTATCAGAAAAATAAAAATAAAAGGATTGGATGGCAGCCCTTAATTAGTTTTTTTTTGTTTCCCTTTTTTGTATTTCATTGGAGAACTCCTTGTCCTCCCTCTATGTACCGACCCTACCGACCCTTCTTTCTTATACAGTTTCTTTTTTATCTGAAAAAAAACATATAAAAAAAGAGAGGAATACGATCCTTGTAGCAATTTTCTTTTAAGCTGTGTCTAAAATAGTTTTCTTTCTTCATGCAAAAGGAGATTTAGCTATCATGTGAGCACAATATAAGCTATGAGTGTAGTTACAGGAGGTTTGATACATATCTTGAATCTTCCCGTATAAACAATGGCTTCATCGTCCCTTTGAAAAGGAGTTGAGAAGGCTTTATTTTTCATCAATTCCAATCCACCCACATCTTTGTCTGCTGCTGCTGTATCAGAGGAAATCTGGGCACTGAAGGAGTCTAGTCCTCTCAGTTGACTTGTCCCTGAGGGGATCAGGAACTTAGTTTGTTGTTCCTTAATAATGTCATAATAAATGTTCAATCTTCATTTCATATTTTTCTTTATAGGTATATTACGAATAATGAGACTACTACAAATAAAAGAAACTTAAAAATAATGAATAATGAGACTTTTCATCTCTACTCTGTTTTCCCATAATTAGGATGTGTTAGAGGGAGGTTTTGAAGATTTACAGCTCCTATTATAGTCGGATAGCAATGTGAATGTTTCATTATGAAGAAAAGTGAAAAATTTATTGAAAGTTAAGTAGAAGACTTGGTGTCAGGTAATACCATATTTGCAGATTCATGGATCAGGCTTATAGTCTGTTTGCAAGATGGATGGTGTTCTGTAAAAAGAGAAGAGTGAATAATTGTTAGGTACTTAAGGCTGTTCTTATAATAAGGAATAACATACATTGTGCTGTTGATATTTTGTAAATTTTCATTCATCTACCAGTCCAAAATCCATAGAGTTAATTACTTAATGACGGGATCCTTTTTTTCCATTTGTAGAATGAAAATGTCAGTGATTCATAATCTCTCTCTGCCCTGGGCCCTTCCAAAAAATAAGGATAGATTTAATTATATACATATATATAATAATAATGGTGAAACAACGCATTGGATATCCTCTGAAAGATTGGGGCGCGGGGTTTAGTTAGATTATAGTATATTTTCAACTCAAGTGCTCCACCAGATATATTTGCTACATTTTTTGATCATTCGATGTGGATGGTACTGGATATAGGTTCTTTCAAACTTGGAAATTGGTGGCTGACTGGCTGTGCTGCCTTTGTCTTTGTGTTCTTTAAAATTTTCGGTAATCTTCTAGCTGCAGGAATTGCACCCTGATCCCAATATATTTCAGTTGTTGATGATGTAGAAAATACTTCTGTCTTGTGCATCTTCTGAAATATGTCATAGATAAACTTAACATTTATGTTGTGTCATACTTATATCTGCTTCAAATTATTTTAGAGGCCAAATGGTATTTATGTTGTTATTCCGGATGCTTTACAGGTAGTGCTCCTGGTGCTTGAGGTGCATGCAGGCATAGCCAGAGATCCGGAGCATTTTCGGCAGCTTGTTGTTTTCTTAGTTCATAACTTTCGAATTGACAACTCTCTACTGGAGAGTGAGTTATTTCTTCTTTCTCTAATAGTACCTAAAGTAGCAAACTTCAGTATTTAGTTTCAATACCTAATTGGTCAATAAATTTTTGTTTCCATTCTTTAGGCAGAGGTGCTTTGATAATCCGCCCGGCTTTGTGTACTTTTGGATGCTGAAAGAGTTTACCATGAACTATCCACAATACTTGAGGTGAAGCTGATCTGGATTTTGCATCTATTATGGTTCAGGTTGCAATTTCACTGAAAACACAACAGACACAAAATGATGATTTTGTTTGATGAATGGGCATGCACTGTAAAAATGTTCTAATATAAATCGATGTCCCTTAACGATGGTGTACATAGTATAAGATTTCGATTCATTGTAGAATATTCATGCTTGGAATTTAGTTGACTTGTCCCCCATGTCATAAGAGAAATGATACATTTTTTAATTTTTAATTTTTTTATCTTATCTTATTTTATTTTATCTTTTCTTTTCTTTTGTTGTTATTTATTTTTTACATTTTATTTTAATCTTGGTGACTCAATTCACATTTTCTATTTTTTGTTTCAGGCTTTGAATTTGATTCTGCTTCGTCCTCTAGGTTGTTTCACCTTCCGAGATCTTTTGAAGCAATCCTTGGTAAATGCTGCTGGAGAGACTTGTTTCTTGCTTTGTATGCTTCATGGTGCCATTACAGCCAATGTATAATAATAAGCCTTTAGCTTATTAGCCCAGGCAAGAAGCGAGAACTTTATGTTATCCGTTTTTTCATTGAATTTTATATATGTGATATATCTTAGTCCTTTGTCCTATATTTTCATGGTTATGATGCTATTTATGGCACTTGTGTACAGACTTACCAGCATGCAAGTTCTGTCATTCAATCATTGGTTGAGGAGGATATCAATGTTAAATTCTTGGTTCAGGTGGACAAATTGATACACCTACTAGAGACCCCGATATTTGCATATCTTAGGTTGCAGGTGCTTTTACTTCTCCCTAGTTTTTCAGTTCTAAAATAAAAATAACGAAGCTTTATTTTTTGTCTTGATGTTTCTTTAATGACAGGTGCAACATTTACTTGTGTTATTGTGTTCTTGCATTATTTGTTGTTATATGCTCATCATATTCTACTGAACTAATTTTGGGATACTCTTTATTAGTGATGTCTAGATACTCAAATCTGCATGAACAGGGGATTCAGTAATTTCTTTTTTCTTTTTTTTAACTATTGGTCACACTCTTAGCCATGACATTTAAGATCTATTATGTTTTAGACCTTGTATCATTTCTAGCTCAGCCTTGAACTTCTAAAACTTGAACATTTGTGGACTTATTTACGACAAACAACTAAGTTTCAAGTGAGGTCTCACGAGTATTTCAAGTGAAATGTTATCATTGTCATCATAGTAGAACTCATTTCATAGTAATAAGAAAGCAAAAATGAACAAAAGCTAAATCAAATTGCAAGCACAACACAATGGGAAAAAAGGAAGGAGGGAAAGAGAGAGTTTGTGCTGCAGAAGAATACTGAAAAAAGAATAAAGAAAAAAATTCTGGAGCAGATGTGCGAGAAGCCCATAGGTCCAATAAAATGGGGAGAATGCATGTGTATTTGTGTGTGTGAAAGAACTAGAAGAGAAGAGTGTGAAATATCGAGTATGTGTTTGTGTCTATGGCTCTGATGTTGGTTACATGTGCTCCGTTCCTTTCATTGTTAATTTATAGAAATAAATTTGAGTTATTCTTCTTTTATAATAGGCTTGAGCCCTTTTTTGTGGTGTTTTTTGATATTTTTGATGGTTAACTTTTGAAAATATTTTTACTCTTGATTTTCCCCCCTTGGTGCTATGGTCCTGTGAAGGGTTGTGTGCAAATTCTGCTTTGGTGAGAGTTTCTTTTCTACACATCATAGTTGATTTTGGGATCTGACTTCGGAAAAGAAAAAATATTTATGCAACTGAACTATTCTTCTGCCTTTATTTTCAGTTGCTGGAACCTGGAAGATATATATGGTTGCTAAAAGCCTTGTATGGTCTTCTTATGCTGCTTCCACAGGTATTTCAGATTTTCTCTGTTGCTTTGTTGCAGGTTACTTGAATCTTTTTTGTCTTATGTAAATTTGAGTGGTCCTTAGCTTTAAGTTCAAAGCGTAAGTGGAAAAGCCTTAATAAAACAATGATTTTTTGTTTTGTTAGATGCAATATTGATTACTCTGCAGTTAGAAAATTTTATTTTGAAAAGCTATGTCTCAATGCGTCTCCAAATGCGAAACAAATAAATATTTAGTAATAACTTATTACCATTACATTATAACTCATTACCATTACGTTACAACTGTATACGCATTCGTAGACTATTGCATTACATCAAATTTCTATTAATGCGAACCAAACCTACCTAAGAACTGTAATGAAGTAACTGAGAGTGCTGACCAATTTCATCGAGTTGCAATGGGATGTACAGTTGTACTTTAAAAGCTATACTGACCACATACCTCCATATCTTAATTCACGTTAACTGTAAACATTGCATTCCATTGGCTTTTGAAAATTGAACAATCCCAACTATTTATTGCTATAACCGTTTGTGGAAGTTAGGTAAGCTTTGGTGTTCTGCATGTTTGAATATTATGTGTTTGAGTTTTCCAATGTTGTTTTCTATTATATGATCTCATTTTTTTTATTTGATCTCTTTAACTCATGCAGCAAAGTGCAGCCTTCAAGATTCTACGGACTAGATTGAAAACTGTGCCATCGTACTCCTTCAGTGGGGAGCAATTTAAGCGAACACCATCAGGGAGTCGTTATTCACAAAATAACTACATGCACAGTGAGTCAGATGTATCTGAGGATGGTGAAATGAATGAAGATTCACAGCCTGTGCATAATGGAATGAACTTTACCTCTAGATTGCAACAGTTTGATCAAATGCGGCAGCAGCACCGTATACACTCTAAATCTCAAGCAAATGCCCGCCACAACTCTACTTCTTCATCAAAGGTTTGTTATGCCTTTTGAAATCTACCTCATTGCATCTAGTTTCTGAGATTTAAATTTGCCATCAAGCCTTGGTATTGTTTTTCGTAAGAACTTCTAATCCAACTCAGTTTAGGAAGTTGATTGTTG
Source organism: Panax ginseng (assembly GCA_020205605.1). Taxonomy (NCBI): domain Eukaryota; kingdom Viridiplantae; phylum Streptophyta; class Magnoliopsida; order Apiales; family Araliaceae; genus Panax; species Panax ginseng. The sequence goes on from CM035147.1 coordinate 96,820,088, forward strand.
AGATTTATGTTTATTGATAGCTCTGCGAGAGTAGCCAGTTTCACTCAAAAGTATGAATATCCAATGCGTCTCTTAATACTTAGGTCTACTCTGGAGAAGACATTGATGCTTCCTGTGAGATTTGGGATGGTCAGGTTGCTGTAGAGGAAAGACAAAAGCTAATTAAGATGTGATAGAGTCAGTAGAAAGACTAAATATTTCCTTTTGTAATAGCTATCTGTCATATTTTCCTAGAGCAATTATGATTTTGAACCCAAATCCTGGCCAAGTCTTTATATCTATTATGACCGAGACATGAGGTGCTTTGTTGTTGCAACTTATAACACCCTCTGGGCTTTGGGTTGATGTGAAAATTACCTTTTCTCAACCTATGAAAAGGGTGTATAAAATTCTTGTTTTTGTTGGGTGGTATTTGATAGTTATGGATGTTTTTTTAACTGAGTTGACATTTGGCTTGATAAACCAGAGTATTCTGTGTTTTGTCCAGTCATTTGATTCAGTAATAGATCGTTGACTAGTTATGAACTTGTGTAATGGACATCCAGGATTTGTAACTATTTAGAATAAGTAATACAAAAATATTTTTAAAGGATTAAGCTGTAGTCAAACAATAAACTTGAAGCTGTAAAATATTTCTCTATAAAACTATAAAATATAGAGACAATCATATTACTTAAAGTTTGGTGCTATACAACAACTTGTACCCTAATGAGATTGTGACGATACAACTCTAATAACATTCAGTCACATTAAATGTAAGCTTAAATGATTCTCACCTTAAATCAAACTTTCTAACGTTGCCACGGTATTTAGATATTCTAAAGTATAAATAAAAGAAATGTATAAAAGAACTCTTAATCCTTGTCTTCATTTCAGCTTTTGCTTTGAAGAAAGAGTTAATGTCTTATGTGTGAATAGGCTATATTTGTGATTTTTTTTCCCCAAGTACTTGAAAATGATGAATGGAGTCTATTGTAACTTGAAATATAAGTCGTTTAATGACCATAAAAGAAAGATATAAAGTGTACTTTAAGTACTTTATGAATATGTATCAAATGATCCTATTACTCAAAAAACATAAATTTACTCTACATTGAAATTTTAATGTGAAAAAAAAGCCTGACTAATAATATATTAACATTATTTTGCATATAGTTGTATTAGATTAGGATTTAGCATAGCCCATGTTTCAAATTATTTGGTCTCTGAAGACAACTTTATGTGGAAATGCATTTAGAAAATCAATTTTAGGTTATGGTGGAAGGTTTTGAAGCTTAATATTCTGTTATAATTTTATGCTTTACAGCTTCAGTTTCGCCATTAATTACAATTTCCTTTAGTTTATGAGAATGTTTTCTTTTTTAACACTCATCTAACTTTTATTGGAGTGCATTTGAAGGTAA